>WOGO01001092.1:0-19476 GCA_015342085.1 Leptinotarsa defecta | reverse complement strand
CTCGGCGTCGCACTCGTAGCAGAAGTAGTAGTCTGGTTTGTTATTGTTACTTTGACGAATAAACAGTTTGTCGAGCAGATTATCGAAAGTTACGCGAGAAGAAGAAGTTAAAATATGCTGCTACATCACATTCTCAAACAAAATAAAGTTTTTGCAAAACTTTCAATTCGTGAGTTCTTAATTTTCAGTTGAAGATCCGAAATCGTATTCATTATTGAAATTTATACATTCACAGAGAAACAAAAGAACAATTAATTCAAACCCAAAGTTGTGTAGAGGAATCGGTTCCAAATAAACCTGACACTACGGAAAGTGCGGTCAGTACGGAGTCAACATTTCTTAATGTTCCATCTAAATCAACCTATAGTAAGAACAAAATCCGATTTTTCATTAGGTTTTACTGATTTAACATTTACGGAAGTGGATTTTAATTCGGATATGGATAGTGATAGTACTTAAGAACAAGATGATTCTGATAAGATGTCTGCTGAGAATGAAGGTGGGAAAACATTTTAATTTTGTAGGTATTTCCTTTCGGTCAATGAAGATGCTTATCCCGTCGACCCATTTTATTCAAAATACTATTTTGATTCCTGAAATAGTGCGTCAATTAATTCTAAAAGGACCTTGCCAACCTGGGTTATTAGATGACTTCCAAGACTTTTCAGTTTTCTATTAGAGAAAATTTAACGTTTCTTGGTAAACATGAAAAAACGACTTTTGGACATCGCAGCGTACGTCAATGGTTAGTTTACTCTCCAAGAGGTAATGAAATGTTTTGTTTTGTATGCAGGCTTTTTGATAGTGCGTATTGTTTATTATTGAAATATTTCTTTTATTAAGAGTTTAATGATATTATTTCTTTTCTCAATGGAAAATACAGTATCACTTCAAATAACTGTGCCTTTTTACTGAATCTTGGCGCCTAGTTATGGTGTGCCCCTCCCCCCCCGGCCCCTGTCACAGTGGACTGACTTATTTGCTTTGAAAATGTTGGTGATCATTCACAAAATTAGGGCTTCAAATAAATTTTTTGGTAGTCATTATATTCAATCCCCTGATTTTTCATAGTATCCGCATTTCAGTTGCCTTCTATTTAAAAAATTTGTAACTTTAGAATAAATCTTGATGATTTTGGAGACTTTCTGTCATGAATTTTTTTCAACAGTCCTGTTCAAAATATGAAATTTTGTGGGTTAGTTCAATTCTAGGTTGAAAAATAACTTAGGGCAAGTATCCAAACGAATTATAATAATGAAAAATGAGAAAGAACACTTTCTATGTTTTTTACCACATGTTTCTATGTGGTATAAACTTTATTGTAACTGTTATATCACGAAACTGCAGTAACAATACAAGTTAAAAATAAAAGTGGTAAAAAACAAAGTTTCATTTTTCATTTTTATGATTACCTCATATCACATAGTAACGGCTACATCCATCAATTTAAATTAAAATGACTTTGGCATTACAGACTGTCCTATTTCAACTTCTCTCGTATAGTCATTTCAATTTTGAGAATAAACATTTAATATAATCTAAAAAATTGTCTAATAGTCTCTACAGGATAACATTCGATAAAGAAATTGCTTTGTTTCAATTTTCTTTCATAAAACGTCTTGTCACACAAATTCTAGATCAATTTACTCCAATTCTCAAAGTAAAATACATGTTTTCAACATAACTAAGTAGTTTATGATTTACTGTTACGAATGAACCATTAAGAAAACCGACAATGGTTTTTTCGAGCTTATTCTTCTCGTGAATAACGATTAGGGTGAGCACAACCCGAAACTTGATTAATGTACTAGAGAGGCACTTACGCTTTTTCGAGGACAGGTTTACACAAGAGATACGCGAGTTTTAGTCACGGCTACGTTACCCCCAATTGGATTCCGAAAATTCCGTGAAAAATTCTTTGTTGTCGCAGATGCAATGGAAACTTTCAACGATACTTTATCGAGAATTATCTCCTCCCTACAAAATTTCTTCAGAGTTGACGACTACATTTCCGTTACTTTAGGTGAAATGATTGAAGTGAAGGATACTTTGAAGATTTTACTGAAGTACTGAAACAGTTGAAGCATGAATTTATGATCTGAGGAGAGTTTTCCATGGCCATCTGAAACTGTATATACATGTTGTTTTTCGACATATCTTTTCAATCTCAAATGGTTCATTAACAATGATACTCTCTTGTTCAAAACAGTCAAGTCAACATGACATTCAAAGGGCATTCATGGTACATTCTGAATCGAATGATAACTGAGTTCGTAACACCAACTATGATATAGTATAAAACATGAGAATCCATTCAATAATCATTCAATTTTGTTAAAATATCAAATAATTTTCACTTTAAACTTCCTTCAACTTTTGAATCTTGGACAGATCAGAAAATCGTCCTTCATTTGATAGTTGAACTATACAGACAAGGCTGCTTGTATAGAGTCGCACTAAGGAACGACCGAAATTTTATTGTTTTTTAATAATATGCGACGGGGTATAGGAATTTTTTTGAGGTGAAGGGACATAAATTAGCAGTTCCTTCAGCCGTATCAGTATCATTTTGAAAAATTTTAAACTTTAAAATACAATACATGTACACACCACCGGGGTTAAAACATAACTGACCACTCCGGCACTGTAACATTAATTCCGCCAGCCGATTGCAGTTAAATCTAATTGGCCAGCGTAAGAAGGCTTATTTATTTCACCCACTAGATACAAACGTGCGTGGTGACTATGCTTTGATCACGCATCTATCTTTGTTTGAGTTATTTATTTGTTGGATGGATATAGTTTAGTTGATTTATTCCTCAGTTCATTCCTTTTACTGAGACTTCTTCCTAAGATGGTATAAATATGAATTCACTTTTTATTTTATTCGCTTTCAATAAACTCGGGAGTAAGGAGACGTAAAATTTTTTTTCCATGGTTGTGATTTGTTATCCCTCAACAAATTGATATAAAGACTTGTCCATTCAACTTTTTTCACACATTCGAATTAACTAGGTATAATTTTTAATTTTTAATGAATTTTTTGGGTGTGGCGAGGCTTAAAAAAAGTTTATAGCGCAGTTGTTGAACTATAATCACATTTTGAACAATAGGAAAGTTTTTTTTTCCATATAGTGAATATATAACGAGTAATAACCAATTGAAATTCACTTTTTAAAATAATAGTTTTTTCTCGATTTTTTTTATTTTCCTTTCATGGAATTTACTTACGTCCCAGGATTTGATTCGGATATGAGATACATTATGAGTGGATTTTTGAGATTGAAACAAGATGTGCCCAATGTTACGAAACAATTTTTTATTTTAGTTTGGAACTGCCCTATCCCTGAGTCTGTGATAGAATAAGGATCGTTAAAAGGATAAGAATTTATTTATTAGTTGATTCAGTGCATCCCCGTCAGTGCCTTCTTGGAAAAAGAACTAACAAAACTCTATAGAAAGAACCAAAGATATAGTTTTCGTGTGATATATAAAAACTAGTAAAGGAACTTGTGATAATTTATTTAATAGTACAATCCAAAGGACCAAAATCGTATAAAAACTAACGAGCTTCATATTTTTCGGGACATATCCGGTCACTATCTCGTACCTTCAGACTGAAATATATTTATTTTCCGTGTACTGTTATGAACTGATCTCGTGCGGTTGAACTTGACGTCACGATTTTCTGTGATTCAATATGGTCGTGCTACAAGAGTCTGGTTCGCCGATACACGCGCCCGCCGCCATTTTGGAGCATCTCGATTACAGGCACACAACGCATCTGAAGATGGTGCCGAAACGTTATCTCACCATCCACCCGTATCTGGCGCCGTTCTGTGCTAAGGATCTCAAAGCTCAAATAGTAAGTATTGTCCAAACATTCAATTCTGTCACTCAATACTTCTTACTGTTTTTTTTTTGGTAGACTTTTCGGAAAACAATCTTTTTCCGTTTTCAAAACTTAAAATTCACTTTGAAACTTTTGCCTATTCACAATTTGAGGCGATTTTCAATAATTTTATCACAATGTAACGCCGTGTTTTTTTTAGTGACTTGCGAAGGAAAAAGTGTTTCTTTGAAAAAGAAATATTGGAGAACATTTCAAATTAATCACATATTATCTACACTAATTTCAGTAAGGTAATGATGAAATTAATGATGATACTACTGACAAAAATTTGGGTTATGGGGATCATTCAAATCAGATTTTACACGTTTGGGTATAACCAAATTTTATTTGAAAAAGTTCATGTGATTTCTGGAACTTTCTAGGGTTCAACCTGGATCCATTTTTATTCTTTTTTTTTTAATAATTTTTGTAGGTTTTATTAGCCCAAATCGAAAGTTGTAAATTTTTTTTTGCATTTTAGTTTTTTTCAAAAATGTTTGTTCTTTATTTCAATTGAAAACCGTTTTCAATTTCACCTTATATGAAATAATTATCTGCATGTATCAAACTCGTTAGGCTTTATTGAATGTTTGTAATAAACGAGTTATCTCATTTCAAAATCTTCAAAAAGATGGTATATTTCATTGACTAGGACAAAGAAAACGCCGGCTGTGTTTATATCGATGATCTATGGTCATACCCAAAATAGCATGTATTCATCTTCAACACAACATTGTTTTCGACTATTAATATTATAATCACCCGTGTAAAGACCGTTTCAGAAACACCACAAGTGGGTTATAAATGTTAGGTTTTTTTCTCGACAATCATTACCGATTGTGTTACAGGGAAGGTCAAGGCAACTCTTCGGAACCAGTATTTGTGACTGGTCTTCAGGCCAATGTATGACCTGGAGACATATTACTGCATTATTACCGTAAAACATTTTGTAGATGGTTATATCAAGATAGTAAGCAATTTGGTTTTAGCGAAATATTCGTCATCGGAAGAGCCTTTATTTCTATCAAAATTTGTTTTCATTCTTTTTTTTTTCAAGTTTTGACTATGATCTAATGTGAGATGGTATAAAATAGGATAGAACGTGGCATTTATTCTGATCGATGTTTCTTCTAGATTTTAAAAATTGAGAGTAAATTAATACAGATTTGCTTGCATTAGCAATACGTTTATTGGAATTATTCCAAGTCATAAAAACAATATTAGTTTTCATTTGGAGTTTATCTGGTATTCGTTTCTGTTCAGCTATTTGCTTAAAAATGTTTTGTCTGCCGTTTGTAGCAAATTAATTAATATAGTCAGTAGTCCAAGAATGGAACCTTGTGTAACTCCCAAGTTTAACGTCAAAAACTCAGACATGGCGTTCTCTGGTATCTGTAGAGTAGAGAGGGTGAGTGTAGACTCACAGCACTTAGGCCACATGTGACCCATTGTACATCCTCCCGAGGAGTTGTCATCCTAGGTTATCGTCCATCCTGTCCTTTCCAAGAAGGTGAACAGGTCACTAAGAGACATCTCCTTTATACTGGCAGTTGTAGGCCAAGACTCGCCGAACACACACTCTTTTTGGCAACTTGAGGTGTCTCACGGCGGCCTCCGCGAAGGTTTTGGAAGGTGCAGGAAGTGCCCTTGATGTTGGAGTTGATCTGCTATGTCCAGCGTCATTTCAAGCGTTAGAATGGGGTGGACATTTCTGTTCAACTCCAGACACCGCCTTAGATTGAGGTGAGCACTTCTGTCCAGCCTCGGGATTGGTTTTGTTTTTGTTGTTTCTGTTTTTGTGTTGTTTCATTTATGTGTGTTCCCACGAGTTGCAAGGAAAGAGTTGGCCACCTCTGGCAGAGCCCCGCATTACCAGAGGTAGGCTGATTACAATGAGGTTTCGCACAGTTCCACAAGGGGATCGTTCGTGACCGCATATCACCCTGCGACCATTCAGCTGTCGGCACGATTCCTCACACCTTATCTTGGGTAGGCTGGTCCACGGTGGCATGTTTTGCAAAGGCTTTTGGGGCACTCTACTTATTTCTGCCACTGACCAGGAGTCCGGCGACCCAGCCCGTAAGGCCACATTGGCTTCCCGGACAAGACCTCCAGTCCCCTGGCCGTTCCCCTACCTGCAGACATGGTGTTATAAATATTGTGGTAAAAAATTAGTTCGCTGAATCAAGATTTATTGAAAAAAAACTTGAAATGTTGAGGAAGGCCAGCAATTTCTTTAGGCCTTCGTCAACATTCCAAGTTTTTTAGTCCAATAAATCTTGATTCAGCAAACTTATTTTTTTCCACACCATGCCTGAGTGTTTCGACGTTGAACTTATGAGTTGTTGTTTTTTACAACAAAGAGTTCAAAAACCATCTGATTTACTCTATTCAGGCAAAGCAAACATAATACACCTGTCTTATTGGCATTTCAAGACAATAACCGTAGATCGAAGTATCGTCTGGGAGGAAATTATGAAATCAGAATAAAATCCCGATTTCGTACCAATTTACTTTGGCGCCCAACCGTAATGTCATCGACTTGTGTATTACCATCGCCTGCGAATGTAATGAATTCCTTTGGGAAACGACCATGATAATAACGAAAGAGGGGCCAATTACTGAAGAAAGGGCATTTCGAATGTAGGGTGAGTGAAATGTCATCCTTAGTGGGGTCGACCTGATTCAAATGTCAAGCGAGACGAAGCTGAAGTGGCCTTTGTCTTCTGGAAGGTTAGCCAATTAATTCACGTACATCCAACCGTTGGCAGTGGCCTATTATTCGTAGTTGGAAGAAGGTCTGTATGGTTAATTTCTAAGTTCATGAAAAGTAATAACAGTTGAGAAAAATTTCCAACCTCAATACATCTACCTCTATTGAATTCAATTAAAAATGAAGAAAATACGTAAACGTTTGTCAAACAATATTTTCTTCTTGATCGGATATCAGGAATTGTAAGATGTAACAAGATTCTTGCTCGTGTGTTGGGGCATATTAGGATGGAAGAAGATTCTGGTCACCCCTAAAATTGAGGCTCGTTTTAGCTGGAAGGCATGTAAGTGCTTCGGAATAGGCCAATCTGATTGATTTTGCCAGGAATTCAAAACTGAAACTTTTCATAGATGGTTTTCCAGGATAAAATAAGGGTCTAGTAAATAGCTGACTTTGCTGCACTCCGAGAATTCATGAACTCAAAAGTAACATCGGAGACTGATTATGCTATGAAGAACTAAAGTTTACGACTATGATTAAATTGACTTTACATCGGGTTCCAGGACACATATAATGAAAAAGCTGACAAGTGTGCTAGATTCTGATCATTAGTTCTGTATACGAGTCCTGAACAACCAGTGGAGATCCTAAAAACTTTGGTATTCGTCCAGCTTAGAAAGTAGGTCTATAAGAAACGCAAAGAGTACTGGAAAGTTGTTCCTGTGAATTCACACTGAAAAAATCAAGATGAAAAGAGAACCTGCTTCAACAGGGCAAGGATCAGAACAGAAAAATTACAGGCTATTCACTCGTTTCATTCATTTCCATTCAAAAAGTAACTGGACGCAATAGAGAATACCTTAGCTGGTTGTGAACACTAAAAATGAGACATCTCGTCACAGGCACTCGATCACAAAAGGCTGTGCAATGAAATGAGTGGATCAATATTTTCACAGACACCCAGGCTACTCTTGGGTCACTGATGAACCCAAAAGTGGCATCGGGCTGTTCTGGGAATGTTATGGAGATCATCAACTATGTATATATATCCTAAACCAGCTGAAAGGATACTTAAATGTTCGGTACGTAACCAGATTGGGAAGAGGGGGGTCTAAAAAAAGCATAACAAGTTTTGGGGAAATTTCCGAGAACACACAAGGGACTCTCCGAGAAAAAACTAAGAAGTTGCTTCAACAAAGGGAAGTTAATTCAGAACTATTACAGGGTTACTCACGACAGTGTCCATAGAGCACACCTGAATAAAACAGTGCTTTATAACGGAGAACTCAACAGAAAAATATCCAACAAAGGGACACAGACATTTTGGGTCACAGAAGGCAAGCAATTTGTGGACAACCCAAATTTTGTCCAGAATAATATGACATAGGTTAAGTCAAGAGACTTGAATAAAGTAATACCAAAGAATACGGAAGCGCAAAGAAGCTCAGAACTGGCATTTTCGTGCACCGTTAAATTTTTAGTACTTGCCCTGATCACCAGAACGATGGCAGCGATGGCAGATCGAAGTCAGTATTTAATGTGATTACCAACAGAACTGGGTAGCATTCGTTGACAAAACAATCGGTATTTGAATTTAATTTAATTTTGACGCACATCCCGAATTCGATATAATCCGCCCGACTGGTTGATAGCAACTGCTAGCTACCCAATTTTGTTGATACTTAAATACTGCCATCGCCTTCTGGTGGTCAGGGTAAGTACTAAAAACTTTAGGTGACACGAAATGCCACTTGTGAGCTTCTATGGCTATGTATTCTTTGGTAGTACATATAATGGTTGCAGTATATTTTGGAAACTTGGAAGAAATTGAAAATTCTAACGGCTCCCGAGTAGTATGAAAAAATACAGGAATGTTGGAATAAGTATTATGAAAAATATGTGAGGAAAACGCTACGTGGTCATGAGACTTCACTGTTTTCGTAAGACTAGAAAGAAATGGTTCCCATGTTAGAGAAAAATTCTCTTGGACTGTACTGGCCAATATTTCAATCTCTGACTAATTTCCTTGAGATTCCAATGCGGCGACGAAATTCCTCGCACACCTAAATCGTCACCCCAGGGTTTACGACCGTCTCCCGGCTAAATACACGTCGTGAGCCCGTCGACGAATCCAATTAGAACGAGATTAAGTCTGGTCGGCCCATCAACTGTTCCCATTAAAAGTTAAATGATATTTGCTCGGTGTTCGATATGGACCCTTGTACGAGGACAATCGAATTAATCGACGGCTTTCTTCCGACAATTGATACGTCGTCCGACGCCGATCAATCTCGCGTCGGCGTCCCATTACGGCGGCAATAATGGGAGACGCATTATTTATTAGGGAAGGCTTATTGAATATATCGGCGCTGCTAGTAGAAGCGTTATTGAGAAATTTGTTATTCGTTACGCGAAGGTCCCATCTGGGCACACCTGGATTTGGTATTTTGGTGATGTGTTTTATTATACTCTTAAGAATTCTTTTCAAAATACTCCGTATGACGAGAGTTCCTCTCATATTTGAACAAAATACTATTGGATGACTTTACTGAATTGTCGCATAACATTCGAATAATTTGCGTTTCATTTTCTAAGAATTGTAATGTGTCACTCAAATCTGCTCGGGCGCCAATTGTACTATAAATAACAAGAATTGTCAGATCTATTAAGATGCGCTGCACAGAATTTCGGGAAGAAAGGATAGTCGATATAACAGATCTCAGGTCATGAAGTAAACGTAAAGTCAATATATGCTGGGCCTACTGTCATGATGACCTTTTCGGTCTCCGGTTTCAGGCCATTTTCTCTGGCAAAGGCTATATTGCTTAGATAAGTTGAGATCTTTGATGTTCGGAAAGCTCCAAAGATCCCCTGAATAATTTTCTGGCAACATTCAGTACCATTATCTCATATAGATAATCCAAACACTTTCTATTGTCGGGAGAAATATGACCAGGGAACTGATGTTTTGGGATGCAAAAACTTCTCTGGAAAATTTAATTTCTCAGGCCATTAGGTACATATAGGAAAATGATCTGAAATTGGCATAGCAAATATATTTCTTGCTCTAACTTTGGACTTTCCCGCAAATTTCCTAATGGGATACTGATGCATGAATGTAATATCATTATTTCAAATGAGATACGTATAATGAAATGAAATATAAATAATGATTAAATATGCTATGTATACAAACATTAAAACATTCGCTATAAAGGATTTTTAAAAAACCGCGAAACGTGTTTCGCGGTTTTCCTCAAGTGAGCTTTTTCAAGCTCACTTGAGGAAGGTTTTTGTAAAACCATTTATAGTGAAAATCATACAATAAACTATTAATAAGTTTTTATATGGATTTTTATCAAGTATCGGCCAGTTCCATTTATTATACAAACATTGTTATAGTACGCGCCCAACTTAGATGAAATTTTGATGCGCATTTAAAACCAAATTGTTCCCGCCCCAAAATAAAGCTATTGGTCACACAAACTAATGTCAATAGTACATTGGCGGAATATGACGCAAGTGGGCGGAGTCTTTTAACACAGAACGATTTTACGTTTCTGCGCTGACTCATTTCAGTTTGTGTTGACATACACATAAGATAAAAGCATTCACCCGGTAAACGAGTTGAACATTTTATAAACGCATAAAAGAACACTTCGGTAGTTTTTTGAATGAAAAAAAAAATATATGTTACAAGACATCTTGTATGAAAAGAATATGAATTCGGTAATGATGATGAAATACTACAATACATAAGTAAAAAAAGCCGGAATTTGTTAAGTCAGAATTTAAGTAGATCACCAATGCCGTTTCTGTGACATCAGAAATTCTACTAAATTTTTTAATTTTTTTATTGGTTTTTTCAAAATTTTGTCAACACACTGATTGTTGAATACATTCATTACTACTTTTTCAAATACAGATATAAAAAAAATACAGATTTTTTTCAAGTCAGGGGGAGGGGGTAGACACTGACCCAACCACGCAGTGTCTTGTGTGTACCAACTAACAGTATGTGCACTCTTAGGAAAGTTAGGGATAGAATTAATCTATGAGGATGGGAGATGGCGGTGGACTATCCTCAATGAGGATTGGTGGGTCAGGAGGATCTTCATCGTCGGAATCGTCGTCAGTCTTCCTAGGAAATAGGTCCCACATCACTGATGGCCCGTCGTAGTCTACCTGGTCATCATTTCACAGGTCATCGTACATTTCGGCATCCGAATCAGGTTCCGCTTTATATTCGTTAGGTATATTCTATTGTGACGGTATCATCGTTTCATGTCATCTTGAATGTCTAGCGGTCAGTGCATTAAAAAATATAAGACTATTTCCTAAACAAATAACCATGAATAGTTTGATAATGAAGCCTAATTTCCATAATGAACGATTTAATGACTCAACGATAAAGTAAATATAATTTATCCTAGTTATCGTTTGTTCACATTATTCTGAAATAATTTATGATATTCATCAATGAACATTCAAAAGTGATTGCATTCATTATAAATGCGATATTGAAATATTCTTTTTTGAACTGTTGAAACTCGCAAAATTTGCATTGGTCGGATAATATTGAAGGACTTGAATTGCAGCCTTCTCGTACACGTTCATGAAAACACAATCGCACAAAAAATGGTCGCAAAGTACTTAGGAGTTTACTTAGACTCGCAACTTAACTCAGATCTAGATCTCAAATCAGATTTATTGTTGGAGAAACAGCACTAGATCTGAGAAAGTTTTCATGAAACAAAAAATAACAAACCTAAACCAACATTCTTGTCGCCATTTATTTATAAATGTTTACTCATTGACACTATTGAGGTTATTTACCTTGAACAGTATTTTGCATGCCAGGAAGAATACATCGGAGTTCTCTATTTCACGATTGGATTCAATACCCTATCATTGTTTGGAAATCCCGAGTCACAGATTATCGCTGGTTCCACATAGTCCTGTACGGACTTCTGGCAGAATTTTCCAGGAATTGCTCCAAGGCGTTTATTTACCCTTCGAAGCTTTATACCAAACAGTTGTTGGAGTACAGTTGGAATGAACTACGATGTTTAATTGGCCTTCTTATAAGTCACTGTCATTTGAATCATCACATGCAGAGACTGTCGGAAGACAGTGTGCGTCGGAAAATGGAACAGCAGAGAACATATTTTGTACCTGCCCCGCTGGGGACCGTTTCAGGTTTTTAGAGTTCGACAGAGCCGTACTCTTACCATGTGACCTGAAAGACCAATCACCATACAAACCAATCGCATTCGTTAAGAAGTTGGGTTTATTTGGCCGAGTGTGAATAGGTGTGAGCCACAATATACCCTTGCGGGTTGCGGTGGAGGCTCGAAGAGACCCACTCACTTTGGATCTGACCTAACCTAACTATCTGCCAAACTATTCAACAAGCTACCAACCAATGTGAAAAATATTTTCAGTTATGACAACTTCAAATTTATGTTTAGAAGTCGCCTTACCCACCATGCATTCTATTCCATTAAGGAATATTTTGATCGTAACAATTTTTAAAACGCTTGTTTTGTAATGATTTTTTGTTATTTGTTTTTATCAATATTATTTCCTTTTCTAGTCCATTTTGACATCATCCTACGCTTGTACTTTGCAGGTCTTTTTGAAAATAAATGTGCTGCATTGTATTGTACAAAACTTTACTCAAAAATCCGAGTGTCTTTTAATTTGGGTCCTTTAATACTCACAAAATATTACCTATTTTTTTCTGTATTTCTATCTTAGATAAATCAATTTGGGAGAAAGTTAGGCTTTGGGATCTAAACCCTAAATTCGCATCCGCCAAGTTTCTTTAAATCAAATTCACAGCTCAGTGGAAAATTCAAATTGTACAAACAATTCATTTCCACAGAAAACCTATTCGTTGTGTTCATATTATCTCAAACCATACCGATGTAATGACACTTCATATCGCGACCATAAAAACAATACGCTGTACGACCATATGCGTCGAAAATAACTTATGAATGCCATATGCGATGAGATGATGACATTGTAGTCTGTTTTTACTATCGTAATCGTTTTTTTCGCTGCCATATATTGGCGGAGTAAATCTCCACGAGGAATCGATGCAAATCTCATTATGTCATTTCGAATCGAGCAAATAAAGAGGATTTAGTTTCTTTTCGTGCCGTTTTCTTTATTGGCAAGGCTCCGAAAATGTATGAGATACGTTTTTCAAGACTTCGGTCATATAATTTTGATGCCAACTTTATTGTTGGGACACGAGAAAAAAGTTCTCTCTTCTCTACCTTTATTTCATCATTTACCAGCTATAATCCCAAAGTTTCAACTTTGCCTGTTATCTGTCAGAATGAACAGTAGTTTTTCCATCACTCTGCTATTTCTAAACTTTGAAGGCATTGAAGAGTCTAGTGTCATTTACTAGTCTCAACAATTTCAAGAAATGTTGTTTCATTCTTATGTGTTGTTGCGAGTGACTTGCATTAGACTTTTCGGTACTCCTGTGCTCTTTGAAACGAGTTTCAATAGCTTCTTCGATCTGATTAACATAATTTTTAACGCATATCTCATAAATCCCAAACTCTCAATGTCCATCATCTTGTACAAGAAATTGATAAACTGGAAGCATTGCTGTTCCATACGAATTTGTATGATAAATGTATTATTTGGCTATTTCATTATTGATACCGTTGGTCTCAGAAAGATCTCAGCACTTGAACATCCTATTGAATTCAATGACATATTACTTTTCGGGATATCTCTCGCAAATGAATCTTAGTTGGAAATATTCCTAATATTCATTATGGAAAAGTATAGTCCTCTACTCTCGAGAAATGGCCACTACTCGCTCGTTGAATTTTTTTTATTTCTTAAATACAATCAAAATGAAAGAAACCTAGTGTCGTCGCCTTCTCAATATCGATCCCGACCAGGGAAACCAAAGTTTGACTGCATTTCCTGTCGGTTTGAGCAATATTATTAAGCAAAGTTGTCGGAATCGAATCAGTGTTAGATAAGGTTCGAACAATATACAATTATCTTGTTTTTAACCAAGCTGTGTAATTTCCTTTCATGTTTCACACTGCAATGCGAGACTGCAGTTTTCATCGTGAAATTAGAGAAAACACTCCTTGTTTTCTGCTGCAATTTTGTGTTTGTATGGAGTTGTTTAATGTGTCGGAGCATATAATTGTACAACGGAATGCGTTAGTCTGTTGAATTTTTGATAATTGCTTCGCAAATCTTTCACACGTTTCATACATTATAGTCTCGTCTTTGGATGTGCCTGACAAAACTTCCGTGTGCAAAGTATTGAAACTTGGTTGATGAATCATTTTTAAATTTGTCAAAACTATCTTATCTTCATTATATTAGTATGTTAAACTGAAAAACGCATAATTCGGTTTATAATAGTTGAATTATTCTTAAGCTTGTTCTATTTCCATGCAATCTAAAAATTTACCTCACTTGATCGTCTCGATCTGTGTTTGCGTGTGAACAGAGTCGATTTTTTCATTTAGACTTTTACTCTTGCAGCGGAATGTATTTTTCTGAATGATGAACGATTATTAGGTATTGTTATTAAAATGAGTATTGCATGAGAAAGAAATGCCTAAAAGATATTTTAATTTACATCATCCTTTTTGGCGTCGTACTGTTGTTTTGGTGTTGTTATAAAGCTTGTTTTTGAGAGCGCTCAGTATTGAGTTTTTCGTTGTTGAATGAAATTGAAGTTGTGTAGTTTTGCTGTTTCTGTAAACATTAAAGAAATGTAGTTATTACTCTTGGGAAATTAAGTTTGTAACAAATCATTCGAGTAATGACCATTTCTAGCGAGTAGAAAATAGGATAGTTTCTCTTGATCAAGACTTGATCAAAAATATTTCAAAATGAGTAAGATTCATTTGTGTGGAATGTCCCTGTGAGTAATATCAATGAAACTAACGAAAAAGCATTCTAAGAAATCATTCAAAAATACTTTCAATGCTTATTATTTTTTTTTAAATAGTTTGAAAATTGGGTTATTATGAAACATTTGAAAAATATGTCGTCTACTACAAAAGACATTTGTAAAATATATATGAATCAAATGAACGAAATACGTGAAAGAAGCACGACATGATAATAAAAAATTGTCAAGTAAGCACAGTTATTTTCTCTTGCAGAGAATGTAACATAATTGAGTGAAGAAAATCTAATATCTTCGGGTTTTTTTTTCTTTCGTTATTCGGTGAGCTATCCGCAATCACAATTAAATCTGAAACACAAATTCAATAATGACAATTATCGACGTAGGTATAGATTTTTGACGACGTCAATCATTTTAAAACTGTTTCAATAGTACGTGAAATTCAAAGAAGTTAAAAATAATATAATCCTTTGGCCATAAGTAAAAGATAACTAGAAGAGCGATAATAATCAGTAGGTAGCCGATTGGTATGCGTAAATAGTTCGTTCTACTCTTTCAGTCAACCACTTCCAACTAAAGGATTTTGGATTTTTACAGCGTATCGCCCAACGCGTTCTAAGACTCGCACGTTAAAAGGTAAAACCGCGTTAATCCCTGGCTGAGGGTTGACGTTCGTTAACGACAGCTGGTTAACGGGAATTTTTTTTTTTTTTTCAGGCAATATTGAATAAGTAGCCTCTACATACCTCTATAACAACAAACTGAGTAATATATTAGTTATAGTCTTATTTGTAGACACGTTGACTATTTTGAACGAAAACCGGTAAATAAAAGGGTTGTCTATTTCTAGGAAGAAAACATTTAATGTTCACGAAAACAGCATAAAACATATCTTATTTCTGCTTTGGAAAATAAACTTCCACGAGTAATGAAGGTAAAATAAATATAATAAGTCGCATATACCTGAAAACGAACAAATAATTCTCGAGAATACCACGTTCGCAAAAAAGTGAACTTTCTTGAACTTTCCAGCGTCGTATTCACTTTGTCGAGCCGATTCGGGCTGAATACAGAGAAATCGAAACCGTGTCGGAAACTTTTATACGCTAAAACAAGATAAATAAATGTCGGAACTTTTACTATTATTCCAAGGGAAAAAAGTAATATCCAAGTTTTGATATGTACGCCCTTGATTCCAATCATAAAATGTCGCCGAATGTCGAACCGATGACAAAAAATGGGAAAAATTCGTGTAGGTTTCGGTTTATAGGTTTCGTGAGCTTTTCTTCTTGAATATTCTAATCGAAGTTATTTTCTGGAAAATTCAAATGGTGTCCTGACTGAATGTCTCTTAACGAAGGAGAGTTTTTGACAATTCAACAATTTTCGCAGTAGTTCATGTAATTCCAAAATTGCAATGAGATCAAAACATTTTAATGATTTTAATGTAATTCATAATAACTCGAGATTCTTTCCATATTGGAGAAAATCTAGTAAACGGACAATTTTTACAGTGACAGTGTCTCTGAGTGAAATTTCGTTATTTCAAATATTAAATCACATTAAAAATATGAGATGATGTTGAAAATTTTTGACGTAAATAAAAACGATACAAGATACTACTTGTCAAATCTAGAAAGAGACGTGACAATTTCTGCTCTCTCTTTCTCTCTCTTTCGCTAGCACGGCACTAGCGAGGGCAGAAATTCTTAATTCTCTCGTACTAGCGAAAGAGAGAGCAGAAATACTCAAATTTGTTCCTAGATTTGACAAGCTGTACCGTTCTTCAAGGAATATCTTAGCCAATATAAGTAAATTTGTCTTGAACTCAATTTTGAACTATCCGTTTTTCATTCACAAAGGGATTCCCAAGAGATGGGGGAAATGGGATCTCCTTTATTGCTTTGGTCCAGTCTTTTAACGCAAATTGAAAAGTTATTTGGACTTCATTGGACCTACGACCTCTTACGGGTCTTTTGGGCTGGCGGCGTGATCTGTCCATATTTATTTGAGAACGACGTTGACCAGGCCATGACTGTCAACTGCGAGCACTACAAATCGATGATTAACAACTTTTTTTGGCCTGAATCGGATGATGTGAACACCAACGACATGTGGTTTCAACAGGACAGTGATCGCTGAATAGGCTCTCTGTAGCAGTTGGCAACTGACCCTAATCTCGATCGAAAAATCATCTTCAGCGATGAGGCCCATTTGTGGATGAATGAATACGTGATCGAACAAAGTTGTCGAATTTGGGACGATACCAATCCACATGAGATCCAAGAGCGTCCAATGCTGGATTTTGGGCTGGTGGCATGATCAGACCATATTTCTTTGAGAATGATGTTGACCAGGCCATCACTGTCAACTGCGAGCACTACAAAACGATGATTAACAACGTGTTTGGCCTGTATTGGATGATCTGGACACCAACGACATGTGGTTTCAACAGGATCGTGCTACGTACCACACAGCTAATGTCACATACAATGCCATCGGTCAAATTCAACCTGACTTATCCAGAGTCATGGAAAATTGGACGTTGCGGATACGCTCCACCCAGAAAAGCCGTGGCGGCAGGCCAAGACTCGCCGAACACACACTCTCTTATTGACGATAACTCAAGGACACTCGCATAAGACATGACTGGCAGTTTCATCTTCCTGTTCACACATCCTGCATATATGTGTGTACGCTAGCCCCATAATATGAAGGTGTTTCCTTAGATGGCAGTGGCCAGTCAGAAATCCTACTGTTAAGCGAAGGTTTTTCCTGGTCATCGCCATATATTTCTTCGGTGCCAGCTTCCTAGGATCGCCCAGGGTGATCCTGGCAAGACTGCATCCTTTGATTCCATCCCATCTCTTTAGGGATTGAGCATAGGTGTGACGTTTTGCTAGTTCCGCAAGTGTCGAAGTCATCAGGCCGTAGGTGTCACTGGGTGCTAAAATCCTTTGTCCAGCCGCTTCCTCGGCTAAAAAGTCGGTAATGCGATTAACTTTACACCTGTTGTGCCCTTTAACCCACCTCAGCGCAAGGCCAATAGGGCTTGTTTACTATCAGTGCAGATTGTTATGTTTTGCCAGAAATTTCTTTTCTGGTTATTTCTTTTGTGGCAATTGAGATGCCAGCGAGTTCTTTTTGAAACACGCTGGTAGTTTTTCCCATTTCCCACTTAATTCTTAGGCTTAGTGATCTGGAGTAAACTCCACATCCTGAACCTTCTTTGGTTTTTGAACCGTCTGAATCAGGTCGTGAGAATGTTTCATAAAATAGTTGCTACATTTCTTGTATGGTAGTAGATATGTTACACTCAAAACAAAATAAAATCGAGTATCATCTACTACTTTTTGAAATAAAATTCCCAACTGTAAGCCACCGGTCGCTCTATACTGACAGTATTTTTGTTCTGGTCAGAGAAAAATATTTTATTGCATAATCATTCAGGCGTCACTATGTACTAGTAGTGTAATCAATGGGCTTTATTTTAGTCTTGTTTTATGTGTCGATTGTTGAATAAACGAGTGAATAACTTTTGAATTATTGATAGTCGTGAAATAACCAAAAATTGTTTCATGTGCCTGACGCTGCCGTGTAACAACGTATCATAAAATTCTACTGCCGCATATCGAACATGAGAGGTGAAAATTTTTACGACCGTCGGCCGGGAATTTACCAGCGATACTAATGAAAAAACAAAAACCAAACGCGAAACGCGAGAGCTGTCAGGCAGTTGGTTTATTCGTTCGATAATTTACGTTTTCATATCGGTCGAAAAACACCTCGGGGTTCTCTACGGCCCCGAAGATACCATCTGAAAGAAACACAAATAATTATGTTTGTACGAATACAGCATGTTTAATGGGCCATTCACTGTCGCCGATTTCCATCGCCGTTTTGGTCACGAAACGTTGGTCGTATATCGAGAGGGGGCAGAGGGAGCGCTGAAACTGATTATTTCTGACACGCGAGTCGAGTTTCTCTTCATAAAAGTCTAGCCGTTGACAGTATTCAGAATGGCGTGTAGAAAACTGAGGTTTGTTTCT
The DNA here is from genome assembly GCA_015342085.1 of Leptinotarsa defecta. Taxonomy (NCBI): domain Eukaryota; kingdom Metazoa; phylum Arthropoda; class Insecta; order Coleoptera; family Chrysomelidae; genus Leptinotarsa; species Leptinotarsa defecta. Next base: position 913 of record WOGO01001092.1, on the reverse strand, counting down.
TGAAAATCACAACTTTAATCTCGAAATTACGACTTTAATCTAAGACATTTTTTACTTTAAAATGAAAATTACTACTTCAAACTCGAAATTTCAGCGTTACTTTCAAAATTGTAATTTCGAAGTTAAAGTCGAAATTTCGAGTTTCTAAATGGTAATTTACAGAAACAAATAATAAATATATGTGACCATTCTGGGCTTCCTTAGGTTTATGCTTTCAAAATTCATCTTTGTTATATAATGTCATAATTTGAGTCATAAGATGAGATCACGTAATTCCGAACAGAAAACCTTCAATTCCATTTCATTTGGCCCATACTTTGACACAGAATATATTGTAACATTTGTGTCATTACGGGGCAATATCAGTTATTGTATTCGTGAATACGTACATTTAAAAAAAATAGTCATGTTAGAATAAGGAATATGTCGATGTTTCTCATTGAGGAAGTTCTCCAAAATTCCACTGCGACAGCCATGAATATAACATGATATGAATACGTATTTCAAAGGCACGTTATTTATCCCCAAGGAAGGTATACATAACTAAATTTTTTGACAGCCAGCATGAACATTTTATAAAATCGGTTTCTGTTGACATATTAGGATGTCAGCGAGATAACTCGAAATGTCGACATTCAGTAGGCCAAAATTTTCTTCCAGATCATTCTCATTACCACCGGCTTCAATCACTTCTGTTACTTTTTTTTGACGGTTAGAAAAGTGTATTTCATTTTCAGTTTTTCACAAACTACCGATTACGTTTTCTGAACTATATCGGTAGCCGGGCGGTTTGACGTGGGTGCTTTGTTCACTCAGTTAATCGGCCGATGTGTGAGTCGATAGTTCAAGCCGCAGGCTGAACGCCCGATTTATCACTTGTTATCGTCCAACCCGTGTTAGGAATCACACGTTG
>WOGO01001091.1:0-19483 GCA_015342085.1 Leptinotarsa defecta | reverse complement strand
CGCCTTGGTTTTTCACTCTATTTTTAAAATCTTTGCAATGTACATTCCATATTTCTGGGTACAGTTCAAAATTTTCAATTAGCAGAAGAGTTTCTTCTCTATTCCAAACATGTCTTTCCTCCATTTTTGTGAAAAAACCAGAATTTTAATTCAGATTCGAAAAAAAAATAAATAAAAGTTTAAAATAGTTCACAAAATCTCACAACTTGCTGCAAATATTTCAAAACAGTCTCGAAATAATAAAGTGCAAAGTAATTTGCTTGTGTACACTACAAGCTCTAACAAGTCGGCAAGTACTTGGCCCGAGTGTAAACTTTCAGCAAACTTCCTCTAGCGCTGCTGTTTACACACATTGCAAGTGACTTGTGAGAGTACTCTAGGCAAATATAACTGCTAGTGGACACGAGGCTTAAGGATGTACAGAATAAAGCTGGGAAATTATTATATGCACAAAACCGATTCTAATTGAGGTTAGAGAAAATTGAAAAATTTAATTTTATTATTGAATTTGACATCTGACACAAATTGAATCAGTCCATTCTGGCGAATGTTATTATTAATGACGTCACTACAAATTGTTTTTGAATACATGCTCGAATACGATTAAACGTATGGTGTGAAGAAACCATTTTTTAGACATCGTTTTATCATAAACTCAATATAAAAATCTCAAATGAAAATTCACAATCTCAACATAGTATAAAACAAAGTCGCTTCCCGCTGTTTGTCCCTATGTATGCTACGCAACGGAATTTGATGCGGGTGTTTTAAAACGCATAAAGTGATTCAAGAGGGAGGTTTGTATGTATATAACACATGCATAATATAGTAGAGAAACACTGATAATTTTAGAGGTTTCTGATGTGATGTAAATAAACACATTTTTTTGCGCTTACATTGCAAACGCTGGCTGAACCCTACGAGATACATGAAAAATGAACTACAGAATTGTTCACATTGAAAAGATCCACGTAAAAGTCCGCGATGGTACAATTAAGTACCTCAAATACATTGTGCATTTAATTCAGATCTATATATAATTTAATTGAATATTCTCGAAGATATTGTAGATTTTTATTTAGGGACATAGCGGTTGCGGCAGTACCAGACAGGGAGCCCGCGGCGCGTGCCTATTTTTAGCGCGTCGAAGGCTACGATTCGTACTGTGACAAATTGAAGAATCGACTGTCTTAAACAAATTTATTTTCAACAATATTTCACTAATCACAAACTAATTTATATTCAACACTCAGCAACTGAAGTTCAATTTATCTCCACTATTTAAATTCCTTGTTTAACCGCTCGAATCGCTTTCTGAACTCAACTGCCCTCTTGGGATGAGAAGCCGGCCCTATATATCGGTAACGATCGTTCTAGAATTCTTTAGTCGTTTCGGTACTCAACTAGAGTTTAACCGGCGGTTGCCGACTGCATTTCTTTTGCGGTAATGTCACATGTTTGTTCGCTGGCTGACATATCAGTCAGGGGTGGCTTCAGATTTGTTACATTACTATAGCACTTTATGATCAACAGCGATTGCACGCGTTTTGATTTCATATGTGTGGAAGCATGACTTCGTTCCTATTGGTTGGGATAACAGGCCTGATTCGTATTTTGTTGAGTGCCGATAACCAAAAACCATGAAAACTTCATTTATGTGAATAATCTCTTCTTTTCGGTTGGAATTGTCTATATATTTGTATTGTATAGTTTAGTTCTAAATTCTATCTAGCGCTTAGGTCTCTTCCAGCTGTTATGTCGATATGTCCGAGGCGAAAAATTTCTCTTTTGTTCAAAGAGCCGGATTTTGAAACTTCTTTTCGTCGTTTCAATGCAGTCCGATCCATTGCTTACAAAGGATTCAAAATATTCCAGGTAAGCTAAATATCTCTGATATTTTTTGTTAGTCGGAATAGCGGTTTTAGATATATTGTGCAAAACTTGGGTGAACTTGAAAGTCTGCCCGAGGAACATGATTTGAACAAGATTTGAAGAACTGCTTCATAGTGAATAGGTATAACGAAACCGAATTTGAGTGGACAATAATCTAAACACGATAACACTAACGCTGTTTCGACCTGCCATATGTACCATCACTAGTTCTAGACTGAACCATGAATGAATTGTTTGCCCAAAGATCCCTTTGAGGAAACAAGAACTCTTTCAAGCTGTTATTATTTTGTGCATGCCAAATTCATTGATTTCATTTTTAGTGACCGCCCCGTTTTACGAATCCCCCCCCCCACACCCCTCAACCAGGATAAATACGGCAGACGGCCCTTAAACCTCACAAAACATACGAATATAATTAGGAATAGTTGTATTAATGACACCTGATCAAAAGTAAAACGAAATACTGTACATGAAAAATTTATTAACATTCATGATTCAGGATGAGACGAGGTTGAGAACAAAAATTGATAAACGACAGAACAAAAATGACCGTCCAAGTAAGAGAAATCACTTTACTTTAGTTGCCAATTACGTTAATTTTGAGGATGCGATTAATATTAAACTCGAATTATTGGAACGTATTCAAATTTGGAAACTTGTTTATATCAAATTAAAAGGGGTAGGTATATTTTTAGGAGAGACTATTTTTTGGGAAAGAAATATTTAGGCTTTCTACTTTTTCATCTTCATACAAAAAATGTAGGAAACCTCCAAAAAGGACGGAAGAAATAGATTTCAAAATGAACTTTTCAAAAAGATATGTAGATCATGCATAGAAGTTACTTTCAGATACAAACTGGAAGAAAAAACCCTTTCGAAACAACTACTTTTTTTAAACTTAATTGCTTTCTTCCTTCCTTTGGAAGTTTCCCACATTTTTTGTGTGAAGATGAAGAAGAAGAAACTCAAAACATTTCTTTGTTTGTATTACTTTCGAGCAACTCATGAATTTTTTTACTCCGGCTGTACCTAAAATTCTCAGCTTATGACTCAGCGAAAAAAGACAGCACAGTTTATTACAATTTAGATAGAAAAAGTTGAAAGTGATTTACCCAAACTAGTGCTGATAAGGGATAATTATTATTATTCTCATATTTTTTGTTTCTTCAGGACTCACATCTAGAGCCATCAAGAAATTAACTAATAATACACCAAACGTCGTGAATATACTTTTTATTTAAAGAATTTCGTTATATACACGGGACTTGTCGATATTTCATGTAATCAAGAAGATTTCAAAAAATATCTAATTTTTTTTACAAACGTACCGGAGAAGATGAATGAAGATTCTACTAGAAGTACATGAAACACTAACATAAAGTAGAAATGAAAAGTAGTATAAAGTTGTAAAATTTAAAATTGTGTTTTCATCATGAAATAAATAAATCGAATTCTCCGAGTACGTGTGCTCTAAATCTAGTGGAGTACTTAATACTATAGTTATTCATTTAAATCACTATGAGCTACCGATGCATTACCTTCATTACCATTCTAGACTTGAACTAGTACTGTGTGAACACCTGAATGCCATTCCGTATATTTTATTTCATACTGTCTGTCCATTCCAATGAAATCATGTTTTTGATGATACTATTTGCCGACCACATTTAATTCATCTAGTTTCCAAGTAACTTCAAATAAAAATTTAATGAAATACGCAAAAATGATCCCAACGATCACAATCAATCCTATTGGTCAACATTCTAGGTATACTTCACACGGTAATTGCGCGATTTCTGTGTTTGTTATAAAAGAAAATCATCATGTCGTCTGAATCATCAAATGCAGAGACTCGGACTGTCGGAAGACAGTGTGTGTTGCCTCTGTTTGGAAAATGATGAAACAGCAGAGCACATACTTTATGCTTGCCCCGCTGGGGACCGAATCAAGGTTTCAGAGTTTGGCAGAGCCGCACTCTTACCATCTGACCTGAAAGATCACTCTACATATAATCTGATCAGCTTCGTTAGAAAGCTGGGTTTATTTCGTCGAGTGTCAAAAGGTGTGAGCCACAATAAACCCTTGTGGGTTGCGGTGAAGGATCGAATAGACTCACTTTTAACCTAACCTAACCTATATTATGTACGAGTATATATCTTATAGTGCAGAATTTCGCTGAATGAAAAATAACATATAAGTAGGTATCAAGCTCGTAATGGTTAGCACCTTTAGCTCGTGGCCAGTGATAGACCAATTTATTCCCAATTGATAATTTCAGATATGACTCATATATGACTTGGAAATATTGTTCTTCCACCAGAACAAAAATGCTTTCTCTTGAAGCGCCTTTTATTATCAGGGGATGTCATCTTCCTGATTATGCTAACTTGATTAGTGAAACGCATGTCGAGAGACACCATTTTTGTTCTGGTAAAGGCAGAGTCTTTTTCAATAAATTCATTTCACAACAGGGGTTTCAAATTCTACTTATCATGTCTTATTTAAGTATGTTATGAAATTTGGTGGACGTCAACTGGCTTTTTTATTTTTCTATTATGTCAACCATCAATCGACGAATTTTCTATCGGGAATAAATTATTGAAAATATCATTTGCTGTCTCTTGCATAGGAGACAGCCGTCGTTCCTACCATCAACAACGGTCCGCCGAAAATTTTTCAATGACATTTACGATGATTATATTCTTCAAAATGATATAGATGATAGTCATCGTAAGGTCTCTTTCGAAAGACATTTCTTCAAACATATGAGTAATTGTTACGAATTAGGTGTAAGTAGCTCGAACAGGTTCATATGATGTTGAGACTTCTTCGAAAAACACTATAGATACTTGTCATCAAGGACATTTTTTGTTGTTATTGGAAGGAGCTGAAACAGAAAAACCGTGTTCATTCAATTACTACTGGAAGTATGAGACTGCAAGATATTTCTTACAGCTACATATATGCAGGAACAGTATGAAATAAAATATTATATTGATCGAGCGCTCAGTTTATCATGATTGACATTACAATGAGAGCAAGAAAGTTCAAATACAATGTTCATTCGCTTTGCCACGGCACCATTATTAGAGTAGGGATATCGAAATGACTCAGAATTAAATGTCACATCTGAACTCACTATTTGAGTATTCTGTCTTCCTCACATTGAGCTATTGATTGACCATAACGGTATCAGTATTACATCTAAAAAAACTATAACCTAGTATTAATGTCCAATTTTTGCATCAGTTGCACAGCACCAATCTAGTTTCTTTACAAAATATCATCAGATTCACTCATTTGCGAATCCTCTTGAAGTGATGGTTATTCGTCGGTATGAATGGACTCAAAATTCAATCATTTTTTAGTTTAGAAGGCATCACACCTTCAAGCGCTTATCACAAGTTTCTAGGAATATACTCAATTTATGCTACCCCTGTGGTTCATGTAACCGTTGAATTGGCTACTCGTCAACACTTTATCTATTGAGACCTTTCTCATCCTGGTACATGTTGCTAAAAGAGCTCCACCTAAGAGACACATAGCACCTCCCCCCAGAGCAAGAAGTGCGGAAAACCATCCTGTTTTCATGCATACGCTGTTTGCGTCCGTGGCCTGATCTGAAACATGAAAAATATGATAAATCACATAAAACAGTTCCATTCGAATTTAATGAACATAACGTTCATTGCTCACAATATCAGGTACGAATATTGTAACAAACATTTATAAACAGCTCATGTTCACTTAATCAAAGGGAGGAGTTGATATCAACAACAAAAATATGGTCCTGAACAGAAGTGTCTAAAATGAAGTGAAGTAACTAGTGAAAAAAAAAACAACCCCAGTGGAAAGCCTCTTATGGTATAAGTACAAGTCCCTGTATTTTTGAAACTGAGTCTCCCAAAGTAGCATCCAGTGGGAAGTCACAGAAAACCATCAGGCATGTACAAGGAACTTCCCCTCTAGGACCATCAACTGCCAGAAACTCCACAGGAAGTACGCCCACCTGACTACCAACAGCAACAACACCTCTGGAAGCTTAGCCGGATCTTCTAACAAATCCAAGAAAAAATCACTGTTCCCTCCGACCATGATACTGGGAGTAACAGAGGACATCCTGGAGCAATTCCTCGACATTCTGGAAGAGTTGACGTTGGCGGTTAGTTAGAGGAAGTTTTATAAAGGACCATCCGAGAAGGGAACCGAAGAACTGCTTCAACAAAACGGCAATTGGTTCAGAACAATAAAAGGGCAACTCACTGGAAATGATCAGGCGTGTGCAAGCAACTTTCTTTCTAAGACCATCAAATGTCAGAAACTCCAGAGCAAGTACGCCCTCCGGACTATCAACAGTAACAACACCTCTGTCATTGAGACGCTGACCACTCCCTGGAAGCCGAGCCGGACTTTCAAAATAATTCCGAAAAAAACACCACCGTTCCTTCCGATCATGATACTGGGAGCAACGGAAGACATCCTGGAGCAATTTCTCGACATTCTGGAAGAGTTTAAGTTGGAGGTTAGTCAGAGGAAGCTTTATAAAGAGACCAACTAAGAAGAGAACCGAAGAACTTCAATAAAGCGGGGATTGGTTTGGAACAATAACAGGGAAACTCACTGGACACTGTCTAGAGACGACACCTTAACAACGGTAAGTTAGGACGATGACATCTCTTCTGACGAAGACTGCTGCGCTTCCGTATGGTGTTTATGGCAATTACTCTCTTAATGACTAATAGTGATAGTGCTCACTTTACTAGTAGTGGTAGTGCTCACTTCTGGATACCTATATTAGGATTGACGTGAAATGTGTGAGTGTTGTGTAGTACAGTATAAAAATCCCTTGAAAAAGTTTAATACTACAGCATTAAAAAGATTGGTCAACTTAAATCTGGTAATGAAAACGCTACAATTTTGTAAAATTTTCATCACATAACATTCTCTTAAAACTGAGTTTTCATTGAAAATGAGGACGGTTACATTGATCAGCTTTTCGACATTATTTTTCGGCATAACTTCCAAACCGCTCGGTTACCATAATAAAAAAACTTTCATGTGAAACATTATCAGATAACTTCACTCTATCTCAAACTTCTAATGGCATACAACACTTTTTATTTAGGTTATGTAGAGAGGACCTTACTTGTAACAGATATGTTTCTTTCTTCATCTGATTCACCTTCCTGCAGAACTCTGAGGGACTGGAACAAATTCACATTTTCCGAAAGGGCGGGAATGGTTGGAGCGATTGTTGTGTTCGGTTTGGCATCGATAGATCTTTTTCTCACAGTTTTAACGTTTCGCCAATGGCATGGTTGGCTCTAAAAAACAAGAAACGTTATTTATTATCAGGATAAGTTCTTTCGAGCAATAATTGTGCAAAAAATGTTTATTCAAATCCTTCAAAAAAAAGGAGTTCTTGGTTTCACACCACTCTAATCTTGATTGTAATTCTGCTTGTGAGGAAGGATGCAGAATTACAGCGATAGTTTAGTACTTAGCAACAAAATTGAGACCTAACCCTGGCAAATTGTATATTTTCATAATACATTTTATAAAAATGGGTTTCTACAGTCTCTCTCAATGCGTCATTTGTCCACAGGGATTTTATAAAAGGTGGAATATTTGAAAAAATTAATAAATTGATGGATGTAGCCTATGTGGTAGGAGATATAAAACTTTCTGTTTTTTGCCATTTTTATTTGTAACTAATGTTACTCATATAGGAATATTTTCAAGTTTATTGTAATTATTTGAAAATGCCCCTATAAAACGAAACTGTCACACGAAACAGTCACAAATAAAAGTGATAAAAAAACATAGAAAGTTTTATATCTCATTTTTCAAAATGCGAATTTATTCTTATCTATCTTTCCTTTAGGTTATTTCTTGAAATATTGAAAACCAAAAAAAAAATGGTAATGCATTCCTTCTCAATATTCTACATATCCAATAACCCCCAAATACCTATGTTCATTTTATTTCATCCGAATTCTAACGTTTCATTCTAAAAATCCATCAAGAAATACTTTATACTATTCTTTTGAGTACGGTCCTGTCGTAAATCTGGCTATCAGTTAACTGCAGTTATTGGAGTTATACAAAATTTCTACTACTGATACCTAGTATAAAAACACATTTGTGTAACATATGTTGTGTAACATAATTTTACATTTACCCACCCAATTACTTGAAAGTACAATAAATTGCATGAAATATGGAAACTGTTCATCTGAAATCTTCTCTTATATTTCACTCATTGTTATGATAAGAAATATCAATTCATGACTCACTTTACAATTATAAAATTATTTAAAAAAAAATGTATTCAGTAAAACACAGGTTATGTATACTGTAGTGAACACAACTGTATACACGCCGAACCACAGTGGCTAGAGAATCGCCCAGTCGCTTTCGCATGGTGACCCGTCGCCACGCCAGCAATTCGCTTTTCGGGCGGCTATAAATGTTTCACATCGAAAATATCTAAACTAAAATTTCATAATAGTAGGCACTTAGTTCTAAGAAATATTACTGCATTAAATCATACACACGCAGCTAAATGGTCAACGGACAACGTTTTTCATTCATTAAAGAAACTTTCTGAGAATTTAGTGCGTAATATTTCGGAATTATCGCATAGATGAAAATATTAATGAAAACCACAACTGCAATTTGCCCCAATTAAATATAGACTTGTCTTTGGCATATTGTGAAAGCAAACACTTACTGGGCATCTTCCGTGGCACATTCTCACATCGCATTCGATGTATAGTGCCGGAGATCCTGTGAAACGGAACGTCTTCATATAGGCAAAAACCTGAGTTTCGTACACCCCAGAGTCTGACCAAGAACCCCGAAATCTCGAGATTAATTTGTCATCGACCGGACATCTGAAAATCGAAATAGAATTCGTAGGACTCCAATCTGCTTTTACGTTTTATAAAGCCTTACCCGTACTCGTCAATCAGTTGAATTTTCTTCGTGGCTCCATTGTGGGCGTAGCAATCGTTGACCACAATGTCGAATCCATCTGTAAGATAATCGTGAAATAACATATTCAAAAACTTTCAATTAGTTCAACAAAAACTAACTTGAGATGAAACAGAAAATTCAACAAAAAAGTTGCTTATTTTTCAACTAGCATATAGCTAGTCGTTTTTTTTGAATGACGGATTGTTGTGTTGTGTGAGAACGACAGTGTAATTTCTGCATATATCGAGACAAGATTATTATCTAGCTCAAGCTGGTGACCAGGCCGGAGCAAACAGATGCTGAAATTCACTTACCATATTTGCTTCTCATATAAATTATTAATGTGAGTGGATCTCCTACTCTCACGGGGCCTGTCACTCTATTTCCTGTAGTGCCGTATCCATATCTGATTTCCATGTAACATTCCGGAGGGGTTAAAGTGAACACCACTGGATTTCCAGTTGCTACTCTGAAATATTTAATAGTTTCAGTCTCTCAAGAATTAATAATTCCAATAGTAAAAGTGGCAAATGACTTGGTGACTGAGATTGACAGTGGTATTGACAATATTAATGGTCTCGTGAAGTTTATTTTACACAAACGGTATCCAAATAAAAGAGTATTTTCATCAAATTCAATGATCGAAAGCGTTTATGAAGTGAAGCGATACATTCTAGTGTATTGGTATATTCTAGTCCACTTCATTCAATAATAGGTATAAATGCATTCACTTTATCACGTATCTGCCAAACTGTGAAAACCTGATTAGGTCCCCAGCGGGGCAAGCATAAAGTATCTGCTCTGCTGTTTCATCATTTTCCAAACAGAGGTGAGTCTCTGCATCTGACGATTTAGACGACAGTAACCTGTGAGAAGGCCTGTAGTCCAACAACTGTTTGGGTGAATAAATGCCTTGGAGTGAGCCAATTATTGGAAGATTCTGCTACAAGTCCATAAATCTTCTTGTCACCCGGGTGTTCAATCTTTGTTTGGCAAAGCCTAAAGCAAAGTCAGCAGCCTCATTGCCTTCCAGGCCAGTATGGCCAGGAATTCGGACCAGAGACAATCTGTTAAGTCTTCCTATCGAGGAGAGTCATTTTTGGCAATTTGCTACAAATTTAGACGTTGCTCGGTAGGAACCAAGAGCTTCCAACGCCGCTGTCCGAGAATATTTGTATTGACTTGTGTATGAGGTTGGATTCTCTCCACACACAATTCAATAGCGCAAATTTCCGCTTGAAATACAGTTGCATAGGTTCCTAGGCAGGTTGATATGTCTGTCCCGGGTCTGCGACTGAAAACACCTGCACCAGAACCGGAAGGCGTTTTTGATCCTCTGTGAACCAACAACTATATCTGCTTTTAATATTTCCTTCTCCCGGAGGATCCAGTCCTATCAGAGGTCATTTTCAGAATGCTGTGACTTTCAGTGTCAACAAGCAGTCTGTTGCACTCTGCATTAAATTGATTTGTGAAATTGGCAATGTGCACAAGTCTTTATGCAGTCCATCTAGCCTCTCGTCCAGCTATAGTGGTCTACTATAGCTTTTAGCCCCTTTTGAAGCTTTTTAACAGAATACCCAATGAAAAAACAATTTGCGTCGGAGGATACCTTTTGCAGATGAAAGTGAAACAACAGATAATAATACCTGTAAGAAATAGGGAATACATTGATGGATGTAGCTGTTACTACGTGGTAGGATGTCATCATGAAAAATGAGAAATAAAACTTCCTATGTTCCTATTTTTTATAAAATTGCATTAACGTTAGTTACAAGTAGTATAAAAACATGGGAAGTTGTATTTCTCATTTTTCAAAATATCGAATAATCAGTTTTAAAATTGGATTTGTATTTTAATACAGAGGAAAAGAATACAAAGACGATATGGAATGTATTTCAACATTGAAATTGAAATAAATTGTCTGAAGGAGATCTTGCTTCAAGTGAAAACTAATAGGAAAAGTATAGCTGTAGGTATTCAAAAAAGAGAGCAAACCAAAAACTTAAAGTATGATTCAGTCACTACAATACATAACGTATTGACTACTCACTCAACGTCTAAAAATGGAAAGGTAACAGTTTTCCAAAAGTCGTATCCATATTCGCAAGTCACTTTGAAATGTTCGTCATATTCCTCTTCAATCAATGGATTGTATTGAACAGTCACTGTGTTCCACATAAAGTTTTTCTGAAAAAAGATGATCATTATATTCCTTGTAACCAGTGCAATACAGACGACTATTACTAGAAATAAAAAAAAGCGCCCGAGCAGGGACTTGAACCCTGGACCCTTGGATTAAAAGTCCAATGCTCTACCGACTGAGCTACCCGGGCTGATACCAATCAATTATGATATAACAGACTGGTTAGAAAACTTACTGTTGGCGTTTTTCTATTTTCTTCACTGTGTGTATTTTTTCCCAGTGTTCCACATCTGTTTAACTGAATGAAAAATTCGTAATAGTCTCTCCCTGTTCCATTTATATACATACAATCCGGGTCGTAGGCGTAACCTATAAATTATAAATAAATCAAATATCTAATATTTGGAAATTACCTAGGTATTCATCTTTACAATGAGCAAAGAGATTGCTTAATATGACCACTTCACTTCCATCAACTAAGAAGAAATGAAGTGCAAAACATGTAAAGGTTTTATAATTATCGTAACGATAACTTTCCGCTTTCACCAAAAAATATTTTTTGAGAAAAATGAAAATTCACCTTATTTTTTTAACAAACCTCGTATACCTCGGTAAATGTCCTGAGTACCTATTTACTGAATATTCATTAAAAATTCAATGAATATACCTCTTTATTTTTTAATAATATATATAATTTTTATAATTTTATGAGTTCATTATCCCCTTAGTCGATGTAACCATTGAACCACGAAGCTGACTCAGTATTTTTGAAAAATTTGGTCGATTCTTGAGAATCGTGATGAACCTGTTGAATACACATTATTCTGAATTGTTTCATATAAACAGTTTACAGAATGGTAACGTGTTTGGTATAAAAACAGAGGCCGTATTGAATGGTGTTTCCCGAACTATGAAAAATGTTGGTCGGTTGTTGTTAAATCCTACTTTTAGGATAAAAGTCCTGAACTATACTACCTAGTGGTCAGTATAGTTCATCTCCTGATGACGCTTATTTCTTGGTGAAACTCGATTATAGTTATACCAGTTATAATTATACCTTTGAGCAGAGTAATATAATGAGGACAGAATACTACTTTCAATAATTTAGTTTCAACATCGCCAATAATTACAATAAATTCTATTATGCTCTATTTTTTTGCAATTTCCTGGATAATGTTTCTTGTATTTTTTTTCTTAAATTCATCATTCAAAAGTAAATCAGTTTTGATTAAAATTGGTTGATCTTTTAGATGGTTTTTCTGCATTTTTATTTCCTTTACTGATCCTCATAGTATCTACAATAATCTAAGGTTTTTGGCGTTATTAGAGACAGTATAATCATTGTAACGTTTAGTTTAGATCATGAGTTGGATTTTCTGGCGACAAGTGACAACAATTGTAAATTTTTTAGAAGGGCGACTGAGGTAATTTCAGCCTTTGCAACTTAATTATAGATGATTACCCACCTGCAGAGTAGACTAAACCGCTAAATGTTCCATTGAATCCTACTCTTATTTTCATGTAATCATCTTGACATTCCGCTTCAATATCTGAAAGAAATACGTATTTTAATAGTTGTGAATACAATGTTTATTCTCATGATATTAAAACGGGAAACAGTGGAAAATGGATCGACCTAAACAATGATTGATGGCTTGCGGTTCGCGATTGTTCACTCAACTAATAGGTAAAATGTTTTGGTTGTTGATTTGTAGGTAGTTGCAATTCATTTTCCAACTTTATTACTTTCTTTTCCTAGGTAGGTCTTGCACTTGAAACAGTGATACTACTATTCCATTTTCAATGAATAAAACTGATATTGACCGGCTTTTTGATCTAAGAGTGTCCTTATCATACTACTCGCAGTGAAATGTCAAGAATTCCACAAATCGACGGCGCCTCAAACCCGAAAAATAGTGACACTGAAAGTTAATATATGGTAGATCAGCTATATAGGGGTAAAACAATGAAAACAAATCAAAGGCAGATTCCTAGTAGATTGCTTATACAATTATAATTGATTAAATGTAAAAATGTTCAGGAAGTAATTTTCACATTAATTTATAATTTTATGTTTAGATTTATAAAAATGGGCCGATCCCGGCGGTACTGCAATGCCGGGCCAACCCGCGACGGAGGTGGAGCAAGCCCCTAAAACCCTCCATCAAACTCCAAAAATAAGTTTAATATACTGGCCCCGCATGCGGGGCGTATCAGATATTAAGCTGATAAGAACAGATACTACACTTTGATCTTAGCCAAGGGCCGAGAAGCGATAAAAAAAATAACTATTTCCCCAATCTTTGTGGACTAAGACTGTGTATGAATACGCAACGCGTTGCGTTCAACAAAACACGCCATCTACCTATAACTTTTGTAGTTAACAGAGGTAGGTATATGTAATAGGCGCACACATTTCAACAAATAGTAACAACGGAAATGATGATGGCACGAAATATTGATCATTTCGGAAAAAAAATAGTCTGAAACTTGATTTTTAAATACTACTTGAACCGTAACCGTAAAACGATTGAATTGAAAATTTACGTTGATTCTACACACATGTAGGTTAAAATCAGATTATCATAATGCGAGGCATATTATAACATCGTAAGCGCAAAGCTCTCGCCCGGGCAGTTCACTACAGTTTCCGTTATATTGAACATCTTTTCAAAAATTTTCACCGCACTTTCCAATGAATCTTTGTATTGTGGTATTTTCATGACTTACTTTCAGTTTGCTTAGTGTCCGAATATGGCCAACAGTTTATTAATATTGAAGATAATTAGGTATGTTTGGGTTTTATAAATGAACCGATCCCGAAGGAACTACATTGCCGAGACAATCCACGACGGAGGTGGAAGCAAGCCCCCATAACCCCAGTAGAAACCGAAAACACAGTAGGAAGCCAAAGACCATACTCTGCTATAACCCTCCATAAATTACTTGGATCTTATCCAATGGCCGGGAAGTGATAAGTGATAACGCAATAAATAAATTCCGCAGTTTCTATCGACTTAGACTGGAAAAACATGCAAGGCGTTGTGGTTAACAACACGCCATCTACCGCTAAAATATATAGTTCCCAAGATCTGCACTCCTGTAAACAGCGATCCAAATGTGAATAATCTACACAAAACAGTTTTAAAAAGATCAAAATATTTCTAGTAGTCAAAAATATTCTTCGGGAGTTTTTTCTATGAGAAAATATTTCGGATAGATATACATTACTGGTTTTCGGGGAATAATGAATGTTTCATTAATCCCAAATACCCAGGGTCGGCACCACCGTAAGGGCGAACAGTACTTATTTGACTGTAATAATAATATTCTATTTTTTAAGTGATCTTCCACTCTAGCTAGAATAAAGGAGTGTGGTGATTCATGTTCAGAAGGAAAATATAGGATGCAGATTAACATTGAGGGCTATTTTATTGAATATCTAAGTAATATAAATGAAACTTCAACTGCAACTATAAGTACTAAAAGTGTTGGGGACAGTGACGTACCTACCAGCGAATTTGTAATAAAAATTAATATTTACATCGAGTGTGTCTAATATACTCAACATAAAATAATGTGTGAAAGATATTTTCAGAGGCTGTGGTCGTAGTCTTACAGGTTCTTATGTTTGACATTTCGTCTACTACTGCGGTGGACTTTATCAAAGGCTATATGATAACGGTAGCAGTGTCCGTGTTGGTGTTCGAGCTGTTGCCGTTCCGAACGCGGTAACTACGGTGCTGGCTTTAAATTATTATTAGTGGGTTTTGTTTTTGCTGCATGCTGTTTTATTCAATCCAACAGAACTTGCTGAACGTTGGGCGCTGATGTTGATGACTGGGTAGTATTTTACGTTTAAGTCCGGTAGGTGACATGTATCGTATTTTATTTCATTCTGTCTTTATAATATTTCATGAATAAAATTAAATTACCTCTTTTATTTGGCAGTTTGAAATAATAGCTGATGTATAAAACATCATAATTATGAGTCTATTCTCTAGTTTTCTAATATTGTTCATTCACTGAAGTTGGTAGAAATATATATTTTACATTTTGAAAACACTGTCCCTTTACTCAATAACACTATGATAATAAATAGCTCCAACTGAGGAAAGTACTCTAGTAGTGAAAATTGAAAAATGAAAATTAAGAACTTTTGTTAGGCAAAATATACAACAAATGATAATTAGAAGTCTATTCCATAGTTTTCCAATACTTTTTATTTATTAAAGTTGGTAGAAAATATTATTTTGCATGTGAAAGTGCATAAACTAATTTTAGTTGAGCTGAATAGTACAAAAAACATAGTTTGGAGTCTATTTATGATTATTGATATTTTTCATTTACTTATTTAGAATCTTATTTTTTTTTGTTTAGGATCTGTAGAGTAACTCAAAAAAAAACAATTAGTTCACAGTGACTCGATAAAGACAGAAAAATGTTTTTTTTTAAATCAACAATAAACTCATATGGTTAATGTGATAAGGAATGTCCAATAAATAATAAACATATTTTTTAGCAGGAAATTATTTCATCTGAAAATTGAACCACTTTAATTTCTTCTTCCTTGGAGTATTTTGAGACTAAACATCAACCAAATTTGATTTCAATTAAAGCGTCAGATAATCGACAAAATTGAGTTGGTACGATAAAAGCGATTGGTTTACCGGCTCCATTAAACGAGAAAAACTTTTTTGTTGGCCCTGTGTTTTATTTTCCATACAAACCGAATACCAAACGTGGTCTAAAATGGAACACTCCGATTTGAAAAATTTACCTCGTTCTACAGAAAGACATTTTAAATCTAAGGAGCATATATTTTCGTCTTGTAAATTGAAATTGTTTAGCAAACAAAATATAGGAACAACTTTAGATACAGCTCAAAAAGAGGCCATAATTTCTTTTAATAATCAGGTCAGAGAAAATCGGTCGAATTACAGATTTTGCTTTAAATAGGTGCGGTACTTCAAAAAATGTATTCGCCTCTGGCGGGATTTTCTGTGTGTGTATATTCTTTATGACTTTAGCTTCCTCTGTTTTCCAATGCATTGGTGGAATTGCAATCAGAATTGAAAGAGCTTGCCTCATGGCGGGTAAAAAACATTGGCTTCATTTAAAAGTTCAGTTACTTCAATATTCTTCAATTTGCCATCAGTTAAACTTTTTTTCCTCCATAAGTTAAACCATTGGTCCAGTTCTGCGGTGATCTCATCCAACTCATAAAACGCTATAAAGGATTCTGCGTTTTTTGTAATTTTCTGTTACTCATTTTCAGAATGTATAATGGATGCAGTTTTGTCAAGGCAAAAGCTGGGGTATTTTCATTGGGAAAATTGAATATTCAGCGATGATATGACAGAATCAAGATACGGTATGATGAGTGAACGTCTCCAATATTCATTGTCAGTGTCTGATGGAGGATTACTCCTATGTTTTTGCCTTCGAGCAAGACGTGGAATAGTAATATCAATTTCTAATTCCTCACCAATATCTTGGGCTTTTCATCAGTAACTCGGTCTGCGTCGTCACGACCCTTCTTGAATACTTCACGGATTCCTGCTATGTGTTCTCCCACCATGATCAAATACATGTTTTTTGCTTGCAAGCCATCAACTACTGGTTCTAATAGTGCCGAGTGTTTTGAAATTGTGATTACGGAAACAATGAAAGAGGGTTTCGTAACCGCTGAATGTAACTGATACGCTGATTTCCTCGTGGCGGAGTTTCCCTCGACGGATAGTCTTTGTAGGGCTTTGACAAGCTCAGGGAAATTTTGTGAGAATTTTCGAATGCTTTTGTATTTTTCAGACCATCTGGTTTCACACAATCGCGATAGATTCGGAGCCGAATTCCTACGAGCAGTCGATTCTCTGAAAAATGTTATACTATCCTTTATAGTGGTAATAGTGTTTCTAATTTCCGGCACAATATTTGCATCGTTCACCACAAGATTGAGTTTGTGGCTTGAGCAATGGAAATATAATGCTTTGGAATACTTTTTTCTCAAATTTGCTTGTACACCACCATCCTTGCCTGCCATTGTGGAACAGCCGTCGAAACCAAATCCTACGCAATATTCTGGTGGAAAATTGTAGCTAACCAAAAATCTGTCAGTTGCTTCGGCGATTGAGAAGCATCTTGTGCTTTCAGTTCCACATGACCTGCGAATTCTTCTCGAATTTTTCCTTGACTTTCATCGTAGAAACGCAAGCCGATAGATAGCTGTCCTTTCCCTGCTATGTCCGCTGTTTCATCAGCTAATACTGCGTAAGCTTTATGTTTTTTGACATCATTTATTAAGTTCTCCCTAATAACTTCCCCACACAAACCTATTAATTCGTTTTGTATGATTGGCGATGTGTAATGTGCATTTCGATGACACTTCTCCAGGTAATTCTTCAATTTTTTGTCGCCAGAATCGATTCGCGAATTCAACAAATTGAAGAATACCCCTTCATCCGTTTTTTTCCTCTAAGAGGCATATCATGTGTGCCACAGAATACTATACAGGAAATAATCGATGACAATATTTGCCTCGATAGTTTTTTGGTGAGAATTTTGCAGTTGGACATCCACAGGCACATTTTTGAGAAAAGCTTTTGCATTCAGTGTTGCAATTTTATGGAAGTTGGTGGAACATGTTTACGGCATTCATAAGCCTAATCATAAATGATCCCAAAACTCCTCTAACAGTCGCAGTGGCAGGAGGGAATAAAACACAGTGTTTGCAAAGAGCTCCCTTCAGTCGCCTGGAATATATACCAGCCACGGCGTGTATTGATCCATCCAGGCATAATTGAATTTTTTTCGCAAATGGCTTTCATCAGTTTCAAAATCGTAATTACTTGGCGAAGTCCAGGGATTTTTTAAAAACTCTTTTTTTTCCAATGTAAACTGGAGAGCTCGTCCAACATAACGACCTATGTCAATTTCGTGGTAGCGATCATTATCTTCAATTTCGGGATTGACTGCACAACCTGAAAGTTGTTCAGATGTTGATGGAGAAGAATCGATTCCAGGGGCAGCTATGTCTATAGGTGCTAAAGAATGTAATGGCCGCCCTTGTTTGGTACCAGCCTTAAATGTAGATGACCTTCTTGGCAGTCTAGTTTCGTCACAGTTATCATCGCCTTCACTGCCACAGTCCTGACCTTTTTTCCTCTTGATAGTTTTAGTTACTAAAACAGAGATACCCTAACTTTACTTTCAGTTTTCAGTTCGATCAGTTATTGATAGAAATCAAAATCGAGCTGTTTAAAGTTCAGATCACAAACGTGTCTCATGAGACCTCGGATGCTCCGAGTTTTCAAGTAGGCATTCAAGCCGAATATAACTAACTGTAACTTACCGTTTTGAAAATATTTCCTGATATCCATTTGATTTGATGTTAATAGAATCGGGTCTCCTATGAAATCCACGTTTCGACAATCGACCGTAGTATAACTTATGTGTGTCACAATATCACAGTTTAATTTACCAACTCGCAAACTGTTTTCTTATTTGTTTAGTACAAGTACTCAGTACAAATAACTCAACTACACTCACTACACTGAACTCAACGCGGTCGTGGGTCGTGCTTGTATATAAGTGGAAAATGATAGCTGGAAAGAGAAATTGTTTCTAGTGTGTGTGTAAGTGTTCGAGTGACACCACTGGCAAAGTGACGCTACAGAACCCTCTGGCGTGCTTGAGTGCACTGATTATAGTGAGCTCTTCAGGTTTACTTCAACTATTTCAAATCAGATGGCTCTGCGATTCATTTTCTTATCTGTCTGTCAATTGTTATTTTATTTGTATTATCATTTTTATTTTTGAGCTTCCAGGGGGGCAGCAGCCTCTCTGCCCTTCGCTGGATACGCCCTTGTTCAAGTCTCTTCCAATTTATGCAAAAAATCTGTTTGCTGCATGCTGCTTTTCTGAAAACAAAGAAAGTTAAGACAAAGTTTTTATGTTTTTTTTTTAAAGAAAGACAACCAATCGAGATTGAAATCACCACTTATAGAACATCCCGTATATTATTGTATTTGTCAAGATTACAGTGACATAAAAACATTCAGTTTCTCAAAAGTTTGTAAACAAAAACACACAAACAAACAAAACACACACTTACATTTTTTCCGCTTTTTCAATTCATGAAGTCAATCCTATGACTATTCGCGCTGCTTCTCAATGACGTTTCATTTTACTGTGCAATGGCGCTGAAGCATTGTCTATGAAGGTTGAAACAGCTTTCTGTTGAGAGATGGCAGCACTTCCACTACACTAAGATTACTTCGCAAGAAACTTTCAAAAACATTTGAAAATCAGTTCATCAGCAAGATCATACTTCACAGGATCATTTCTGTAGTAGATCTTCGCATACTCTCTACTCAAATGTAGAGTTGTCGCAACCATGATGATGAGTTGAAATCTTGTGTCCTGAGCGTGAGGCAGACAATATCCATATATTCTTGTATGTATTAG
>WOGO01001090.1:0-19485 GCA_015342085.1 Leptinotarsa defecta | reverse complement strand
AGAACGGTTATTCTTGTTTGGGAAAATACTTCCATAAATTCCATATGGCAGTAATAATCATTAGATGAGGAGATGAAACATTAAGAAAAATATAATTATTCATACATTGTTGTTCAACATCTGATGTTTGAAATCAGGTTTGAAATATTTCATCAAAGTATGCAGACTTTGATTCGAACTGAAGAGAATATAACACTTTTATTTTCACAAATTATCCTGAAATAAACCCTAATACTAGATCTTCACTTTCCTTCATTTTCAGAAGTATGTAGAACGCATGCAAGATTAAATGTTCATTCCTTTCCAATTTGAAATCACGATAAATAAACATGCTGATCCTGTCATAAGATAGGGCCGTACCACAACATAATACGCCTCTTCAAGTTATTCCGCTGCACCGAAAAGCTTAGATCATTTCTTTCTTCTTTCCGGAACCAAGTCTTACAGTTGAAGCGAAAGTCAGTTTCCATTTGTGTACTACTTTCCATTTTCACATTCTTCAATACTTATATTGCTGTTTCAAATATGGTCTCCTGGATCCCTACGATCTAAAAGTGTTAAAGTCTCTCTATCCCGCCGTTCCCAAAATTTTCAAAAGTTCATGATCCAGCGAAGAGCATTATGTTAAGTTCTCACTTATCCACTCCTCCAATAGGGAAGTTTAGAAATGTTCGAGCTTGAGGCTAACGCAGTAATTTTGCTGGACTTTTTCCAAGGTTTCACTACCTAGTCAATGACTTTCTCTTCTCGACCTTGCTATTGGGATGAGATTAAATTGAGTTATCATTGTATACATGCATGTACTTTGGGCTAGTTGGTGGTATAATCCTTGCTAGATCTTTGTTTTGTATAACTGATCCATGTTGTTGTCTTGTTGTGCCCTTGATTGTCTAACTGAATGCCGTACAAAGGTGCAGACATTTTGTAATTATGACTGCCCCTCAAAGTTTCTGAAAGAAATAATTTTCCCTGCCAATACTAGAAGCACGTCTAACACTATCTTTTATAAAATGATGTCTTAATGAAGGTTCTGTTCAACAATTCAGTTCAGCTTGGTTTTAGTCCACTATAGATTTCATTTGACCCGATAATGTTTGTTAAAAAAGTGAAGATAAAACGTCAACAGAGTCAACAGAGTAACCATGTCAGCTGCCAGAGGAGCTTTTCATTAGACAGAACTGACGGTTTCGAAAATTAAATCAAAATCAATCTATCATTAGATTACCAGCAATTCAGTTCTGATAATAAAGTTTTCATTTCAATAAAAATAACGTTTATTTATAAATACAATTCTTAATGATACATAATAGTTGCGAAACAAATAGTTTAAATGTCCAAGAGAGCTACATAGCGTAAACCATCCACAATTCTATATTAAAAATATGTTCTCAGATGTATCAGATTCCGATACCAAATTTGGTAATCTTACACTACTATGAATGTTAATTCTTTACTTAATGATTTAGATTGAACTGGAAAAATGTTTCATCAATACATGATATAAAGCTCCTGCCTTCTTGTAGCTTTTTCCTTCAAATTTGTTCTTTCAAAGTTATTATCATTTTCAAAGCTTCAAGAACAGAAATATCAACATAGTAGTTGATTCGAAATAATATTGAAGAAGAGTTCTCTTTCAAATTATTAGAAATCATATGAATCCAATTAGATATACTTTCATTTTTCACCGTATTAAAACATCTCCTAAACTCTGCATTATAGGTACAAACTGAATAACAAGCTAACTTCCGGTTTCTTGAGATCTATAGTTTCCAATCCAGGTTTCTATTATCGAAACTAGTTCTACCTATAGCATTCTTTCTTGAATACCTAATGGAAATTAAGAAGCCCTTGAATTTTTAATTATGTCATGAAGCTTATGGTAGATGACTGGAAAGAGTTGGAGAACATAGTCGAATTGGAAAACTGGCTCAACTGGAAAAAGTGTTCTATTTATAAGAACCAAATTGAAGGAATGATCATATTGAAAATTTAGCACCTTCACTTATTAACCAATAAAAATTGTAATTTACTGTCAAACAAATTTTCCTTGAACATATTCGTCGTGATTGTCCTCTGTGAAATTAATAAGCGATTTTTTTTCGAAACATCAACAGCAAGAAGTTAGGTTTACCTGAAGGTCCTACTCGTGATTCACCCTGCAGCGGGAATATTGAAATACTTCTACCGGGTGAAGTGTCACCCGTGCAGGTAAGAGTCCTTCTAAGTGGTGCCTCATCTCAATGTATGTGTATCCATGAAGAAATGATGTATGACTCTGAGGCCACTAAATGTGACTAACGGAACTTTCTAAATACCGAGTACTTTGTACGGTATTGCGAGAGCTCCGCTATGATAGACTTCCTTTCCTAATATACTCGTGGGACCCTTTATGAACTAGTAGTAACCAAAAAATACGAACCTGAGACTACAGAGGAAATGGACGTCGACTTTATCACCCCAAATGTCCTCCCTCAAACAAAGAATTAAAAGAGATGGAGGTTGACCGAACGACTCTGTCTTCTATAACATCATATCAAGAGCAAGTCTTGAACTAACTCAGGAATTTATGCCTTGAATCTAGGATGCGAATTATGACCTCAAGGACAGAATAATGAATGAATCTGCTGAGAACAAAATTCTTTAGAAGCAGATGATGGATCTGCATCATGAAAGCAAAACTCCTCCTGCGTGGCTGAATCATATATATTTAGGTACAGCTTACTCACATATGCTCTTATATGGAAAGGTTGCCGCATTGAGGTGGAAATCTTGCACTTTGATCCAGATGACGGTACGATTAGATAAGCATATTCTGGCCTGGATGGCCTGCGAGGATTAGGAGAGCTTTTCCTAATTCGTGGTTGTAGTTAGTACTCTGCAGCCACGAGAGGACGTCTTTCTATTATTTACCTCCCTAAAGAAGATAGTCGCAAATTGACCACTCATTAGATTAGGGAAAATGTACAAATAAAGTTAGTGAATTCGTGAAGGAGTTGGACTTATTAAGATAACTTCGAATGGGTATGAGTCACAATAAACCCTCGCGGGTTGCAGTAGGGCATCGAAAAGGTCTATCTAGGACCTTCCACCTACCTATTCAAATAAAAGTGAACAGATTATTGGGAACACATTAATTTAAGTTTCGTTATTTTCTAATGCTGGGGTTGTGATCAAGGTGGATACTTTGGAAGAGAATTCCCCTCTTTCACATCATTCGGTATAACATGGCAATTTTCCAGTCAAGCAGAAATAATCGGGGCGCCGAAAACACATAATGTCTGGCTAGACACCATATTGGCCATGTCACAAAAGTAGACCAATGCGCCAAGCCGTTCCTGCAGCACTCGTAAAGCTCTCATTCCTGAAACCAGCACGCTATGAAAGTTCGAGCTTTAAATTTCAGCAAGACTGTACACAACCTAGCGGTAGTGACTCGCATTACGGTCGAAATTCTCATGCAAAACATTACTTTTTCATTGAGTAATTCAGTGTGTGTGGAGAAAATGTCGATGTCAATCGCAAGGTTCAGCTCGGCGCGACTCAAAGATATGGAAGAGTAATTTTGAACGTCTTCAAAAAGCGGAAATGATTGATTTCACAATTCGGGAGTGCTAAAACCTTTCTTTTCATGACCGTTTTCAAAAACAAAGCGGGACTCGGGTTTAGAACTGTTTTCATTTTTTGTGGAACCGTGTGGAGCAGTCACTTGTGCCACAGATATGTCGCATTATGATAGGATATAATAATTACAATAACCAGGGATACAATAAGCTCTTCACACAGGTGAGTTCAAGATAAGATCATGACTGTATTTTGATAAATAATTGATCAGAAATGAGGCCACATCCTCGCCAGAATCATGACGTCACTGATTTGTCATTTGTTAGTAAACAAAATATTCGTGCAATACGTGCAATATTCGTGCAATACGAATATTTTGTAGGAACCAGCTTCAACTATATTGCAAAAATGAGTAGCAAATATATATACTCCAATCACGATGCTTTCTGAAGAAAAATAATTGTTTAGCAATACTCCACCGGCAATAAATACCAGTTTGTTACAAGTGTAATGTAGGTATACTTAGAAGTGTACATTTTGACTAACTTTTAGGAATTTTCATTTAGAAGTGGATGTTCATCTATAATGTAATATTTGAAAATCACAATATTAACACTCAATAACGTTGTCGATGCTGCCATTATATTTATTTGGATAAACATAACATTAGTTTCTTTGTTGAACTATCTAAATAATGCAGGATTTTGGAAAATATGATCTCAAACTACCATCAAGAGATACGTTTGTTGTTTCAAAATGAATAATGTTGCCCACCTGTCAAATTATTTCGCATTTATCCAAAATATAAGGCTTAGGGGATGGAAGTGAATTTTTCATATTTGGAACACAGTTATGTTTTTGTGCCTAGATTTTCCCCTATATGAGAGTACTCTCTTATATAATAATATCAATAATATATGGGAGTACCATCAGAAAAAATCAACAAATATACGTTTCAATGAAATTCTTCAGTTTTTAACATTGAATGGAAATTGATTAGATTGAATGGAAATATCCGACCTTACGTGACATTCCAAAAAAGAGACATAACTTTCTAATTATTCCATCTCTGTTATTAGGTAGCGGTTAAAATGAAAGTATAAAAAAAATTAAGTTATTAAAAATATCCGTGAGTTACATTTGAAATGTTCAATTATTTTTTGATAAAATGACATCTTACGTAATTTTTCACAATTTTGTATTTTGTAGATTACTACGTATCACTTTGGTTATTTGTTGTTGATTCAAGGTCAATGATTTTGGCAGAGACATTTTTTTTCGTGGTGGATTTTGTTTCCTGGAAAGCCAAACTTTCCTGGATGGAATCATTGAGAACTTTCTTCTCTACTTTAGATTGACATAATGGCAATACTGAAATATTCCCTGTCATTCTAAATTAAATTCATTGCATTGGAAAAAAATAGTATTATTTTAGCAAATAGATCTATATCATATCATAATTGAAATTCTATATACATATAGCTGTGATACATAGTGAGAGTTTCTAGTTGAAAAGTAGAAACAACGCAACAGTTCGATAGAATTTCAGTACCTATTAGTTCAAATGTTTCGCATTAAAGAGATAATTTTTATGGGTTGAATTGACACACATTTTTTAACAGTGGATTCAGGTCTTCCAATGATGTAGAGTTTATTTGTAAAACAGGGTCGCTGTTCTTCCAATTTTCTCTAGAATTGAAAAAATAAACAGCATAACGCAAGCATCTTGCCCCACCAGAGTCACCATAGGTTAGGTAAGTTTAGGTCAGAAGTGAGTCTATTCGACCTCCCACCGCAACCTGTAAGGGTTTATTGTGGTTCACACCTATTTATACTCGACCAAATAAACCCAGATTTTTAACGAAGCTGATTAGTTTATATGGTGAGTAGTTTTTCAGGTCAGATAGTAAGACATCGGCTCTGCCGAACTCTAAAAACCTGATTTGGTCCCCAGCAGGGCAGGCACAAAGTATGTGCTCTGCTGTTTCATCATTTTCCACTGTCTTTTGACAGTCCGAGTCTCTGCATATGATGATTCAAATGACAGTGACTTGTAACAAGGCCCGTAGTTCATCCATACTGTAGTCCAACAACTGTTTGGTATCAAGCTTCGAAGGGTGAATAAACGCCTTGAAGTGAGCCAGTCCTGAAAGATTCCACCAGGAGTATGTGCTGTGTTGTTTCACCAGTTTCCAAACAGGTGGGTCTTACACTGTCTTCCGACAATAAAAGTTTCTGCATATGATGATTCAAACGACAGTGACCTGTGAGAAAGCCTGTCAGACATCGTGGTTCATCCCTACTGTAGTTCAATAACTTAGTTTGAAGTTTCGACACCTGAACGCCATTCACGTGTTCAATGTTTGTTGACAGGTTTTGGTCCGATGAACCGACTTGCAACACCCTTCTTTGTAAGGGAGTCAGCAGCCTTATTGCCTACCAGGCCAGTAAGGTCAGGAATCCAGACCAGAGATGAAAGTCTTCTTATTGAGGAGAGACGTTTTTGACAATTTGCTTTCAATTTAGATGTTGCTCGGTAGGACAAAAAGCTCCCAACGCCGCTTGACAGTCCGAGAATATTTTTATTGACTCATGCATGACGTTGAATTCAACCATCTCAATTTGATAGCATATATTTAGGTTTGAAATACGGTCGCATAAGATCATAAGACCCTGAGCAGGTTGATATCTCTGGGTCTACGACTGTTGATGACGAAGTAAATAGTAGACTGCTTTTCAATTTCCATCTATGAGATGTTGGAGACGATACCTGGAAAGCAATCTTTCATAAAACTATGCATGGGACATTGGATTTTTGGGAAGTGGGACCTTTGTTGAACTCACTCTGAGAAACTAATATTTTTTTTAGGAGACACAGCTCATGCTCGCAACCCAATACTAGTTATTGGGTTGTTTCAAAAATTTTGTCCGTTTTATGTCATGTGTTTTTGAAACTCCATATCTCAATGAATATTTACGATACTGTGTCGGGGTATATAGTGCCCCCCTTTTATTTTTTGAACGGATCAACTCTAAAAATTGAAAATCGGAGTAATGGAATTAATGCATGAATACTTTATTTCGAAGTGAAATTGACAGAAGAAACTTTCAAGATGGCGACTGGGCGCCATCTGGAAAAAAAATAATGTCAATATCTTCAACTACTACAAAATAGCAGAACTTTTGATAATTGCCTGAATACATTGACATTTAACTACAAATTATGAGGTAATCAGCTTGAGGTCAGTTCAGAAGATGCTCGAAATCGTTGCCTCAAACTTCTTGACATATGAACAGCCTATCCGATATTTCACGCCGAACATTTTCTAACACAGTAACGTCAATATCTCTACCAATATTTAGTATTCTCTGCCGTATATCCAATATTGAAGCAGGTTCAGTTTCGTACATCTTTTGCTTCAAATAGCCCCCCTAAAAAAAGTTCAAAGATGTCAAATCTGGCGAGCGGGCTCGCCATTCTGTAGGACCTCGACCGCCAATCCACCTACCGGAAAAAGGAGTATCCAAATAGTTTCTTACTTATCTGAAGTAATGTAGTGGTGCTCCATCTTGTTGAAATACAATATCCATATCGAATTCATTAGGATATCTTCGACGATTTCAGTGATGAGAGGGTCAACAGTAATTTCTGGCATATTCAAATACAATTTCCATGTTGAATTTTGATCAATAAGTAGAGGTTCTACATTATGGTTTCCCAATATTCCTGCCCAAACGTTGATTTTTTTATGGATATTGGGTATTTGTTTCCTGGTTTCCTGGAAAATGTGAGGGTTGGTGTCATCCAATAACGGAAATTTTGTCTGTGAACATTGCCGTTTAAGAAAAAAGTACATTCGTCACTAAAACAAATATTGTAGAGATACGTAGGATGCCTTGCGATGGTTTTCGTCATGATTTCGCAGAATTCTGTTCTTCGATCAGGGTGCAAATAATTGTACTTGCTGTTCTTCCGGAATGGACGGATGACCCTGGGGGCTTTTTGTTATGTACACTACCGGTAGTTGTAAATTTGGATAGAAATTTCCCCAAATATTTTCTACAAATAGGACACGATTTGGAAAACGTTCATTGAAAATTCTTTCGGTCTCGTGAAAGTTACGCGTCGCACCGTAAGTAGAAATCGCTTAAATTTTTTCTTCCAACGGACGAGAATTGACCATTTTGACGTGGTATTTTTCTACTAGTGAAACCGAAAACTAAATGAGAATATTCTAACTGAACAATGATGTTCATTGTCGTACTGACATTTCTTGTCGTTTTTATAAACAAAAAATAACTTAACAAAACTTATCGGGTTGTTGAAATTACCATATGGCAGATAAGAAATTTAAGAAATTATTAAATCTTCTACAATTTTTCAGTAGATGAAGATATTGACTTCACATTCTAGGGTTATGAATTATTTTTCTGAAGCTTCAAAATGATGTGTCACAAGACCCTTCTTTCTATTCAATTTTTTCCCAGATGGCGCCTAGTCGCCATCTTGAAAATTTCATCCGCCAATTTCACTTCAAAATAAAGTATTTATGCTTCAATATCATTTTCCCTGATTTCAAATTTTTGAGTTCATCCTTTCAAAAAATAAAAGGGGGACATCAAAGAAATGCACTGTATACTGATAGATAGAAAATTTCGTACTCTACACATTGATACTGTTAATTTTTTCCACATTTTGATTTTTTATTTTTTTTTCAAATATCGTTAAGCAATTTGCGACCTATTTTTCTCTACAAATTCAAATTGAACCAAAGCGCTGCCGAAACAACCCGAAAAATCACTGCATATGCACTGCACTGCACTTATAATATTAATGAACACGCTATTCGATGTGGGTTAGCAAAATTTCGTTCCGGAGATTTCAGCCACGGAGATGAGCCCCAAAGAGGTCGACCTTCAGACGAGGGTTTGAAAACCCTGTTGGGGTATAACCTGTTACAAATGGTGTGTGGGATGGTGGAACAACTGGGCATCATCTCCCATGCGGTTGTTGATAGTTCAAAACGTATTGGAAATGTCAAATAGCTCGAAAAGTGGATGTTCCACGATTTGAGCGATCGATAGAATTTCTCACGTTTCGAAATCTGTTCTTCTTTGCTTGTGAGCAACCAAAACGTTTTTTTTTAATTGGATCGTCAAGTGTGATGAAAAGTGATTCCTCTACGACAACGGTAGATATTCATGACAGTGGTTGGACACCAATGAGCCATTCAGGCACTTTCCAAAGTCAATCATCCACCAAATAAGGACCATGGTTAGTGTATGATGGTCAGGCGCTGGTGTGATTCCATATAACTTTCTGTAATCGAGACAAACCATCACAGCAGAGTCTTACTGTGAGGAATTAGAGGAATTGTACCGAAAATTGTGTCGGCAGCAGCCAGCACTGGTCACGATAACGCTTGTCCGTACGTTTCACAAATTACTCTGCGAAAATTGAACGAATGGGCTCATTCAACAATTTTTTTTCATTTCATAATTTGAAAGTTTATATTTCAAATAGTACATCTGTCAGTCGATTCGGCGACAAGGGAGTGCTGGCGGATAAGCGAAATACGTGTGCTAAAGCTGTAGAAATCAAGCTGTGTGTTGTTTACTGCAGTATATCAACTGCATGAATATGAATAATGATGAAAATAACGTTACGGGTATTGCATCGTTGCAAGAATTCTTCGATAACTGCACCAGACAAAATTTTTATTTCACTGTTACGAAAGTTATGGCAGCGCGCCATGCGGATGGCCGACTTTGTATCTGCCAAGGGGACGCATTTTTGTTGCGAAGATAATTTTAATGTAAGTATGAATGATAATGATTAATAAAAAAAATATAGTTTACTCTGAGCACTACTTTGAATTTTAGTTTGAAAAATACTTAGAAAATTACATGTATATCAAAACTATGAAAGTGGGAAAAATTATATGGAAACCAGGCGTAATTCCGCTTATATTTGATTGCCAGATTGATAGACCGAAGGCCCATACATCTAAAGCTGCACCATTTGTTCACAAAAAGTAAAAACATTTTTGTTAAATACTTGTAACGAAGATATCGTTGGAAATCAAAGCATGTCTGATGAAGCAGGTACACAGGAAAAGACCTTTGATGTTTGAATTCAAGTTAATAAACAGGTTTTTCGAAGATCAAAAGCTACAGCGCTTATGTAGTCCCTACTGTTATTGAAATATTCCATCACCATTAAATATCGACTTCAAGTAAATTACCCAAATCAGCTGTACTAAAGCTGTCTTTTAATGAACACATAATGGTCCTTAGCTTTTGAATTGTTTTAAATACAAAAGAATACAAAAATACGTAACACGTGGTGTTTTCAAACCAGCAAATGAAGCAAATGAAACAAAATGGCAGCGATTCATACTCTCCAGCTACAGGCCCAGTTGCCACCGCTCGAAGAAAAAAAAGTCCAAACATTATACTTCTCTTTTCCATACATTCTATCCTCAATGTGATCAATACTTCCAATACAATTTCACAGCATCCAGTGGTCTTTCTGTGAATTTACTATAGAAACGGTTTGTTGGCACACCGCGTGTTTGACTGTTTGACTGTATTTGCTCATAGTTGCTTCAATTTCAAGTTATTTTCAAGAAGATGAATGTTGATTATAATAGTGGCAGTGATACCCCACTAGGTATATCTGAGAAAGCAAATGCAATAGTATCTGTTACAGGCCAAATCCAAGTTAGTATATGAGAAAACATATACTATGGTGCGAAATGAATCTATTTAAATTATTTTCCCAACACCAGAACAAAAAATTACTGTCTCTCGACGTGCGTTTCGCTAACCAAGTTAGTATCTTCGTGAAATCATTATGACTCATAATGATTTCAATAGAAGACACATGTTGAAAAGATTTCTGAAAATGTGCTTATACATGCTATTTTGAAAAAAATAAAAAATTATAAAACCACCTACGTTATGCAGTATCTATTCAATGTTGAAAAGTACATTGAATGTTGAAGAAAATATTGATATGAGGAAGTTTTCAAGACTGGTCCCGCTCATTAGGAATAAAAGCGTCGGATACCGAGGAAAGAAATCTAAAGTTTTATCCAGGAATGATATCGATAAATATAATCAAGATGCTGATAAAGAAATAAATTTACTTTATAAGGTACAGATATTATTATAATTTTGTAAGATTAGTAGTAATTTAGAATTATTTTATTTGTAGGTTGTCCTAATTTTGGATATCAGGGATGCTTGTCTTCGTGAAGAATTATTACATATATCTATTGATACCATTGAATATGCTGGATGTATATTGATTGTTAAAATACCTGATACGAAGACCAATTGCGCAGAAACGTTAACTGTTTCAAATTCTGATTGTATTGAGATATCCCGCAAGTATAGAGCACTGCGGCCGCCTCCTACAAAACATTTTTTTAAGGACAAAACACAAGCACTACAGGAAAATCCTTAAGGCGCTCTTAGAGCGGCGCCTGTGCGAAAGTAGCGATTCACATGTATTAACCAGCATGTGGGTTTGAATAAATAGAAGAAATGACCAGCTTGATTTCGAAATGACTTGGAAAAGACATGTATAAGAACTACACAGGTCACTGTTGCGGGAGAAACTCTGGAACTCTTCTGGCCAATGCAGGGGGCATCATTACATTACATCCATAAAACGTCACAGTGGCTGGAAATCTGACTCCGTAGCAGAAGATGTTTTCAATAACAAAATTGAGATTTCTATCAAAATATTGAATTGTTCATCTCCTTTCAAAGAAATATCTGATAAAATTATGAAATCAACTCTTCAAGAAATATCCAACTTTCTGATCAGCAACAACATGGAACATCTTTGAGAATTTATGTTGGAAGTATTTGTTCAAATTTTACTATCAATTATTATCCCAATAAATGGAATTGTTTTATGATGAATAATCGATTGATAATTGATTGAATCTGTTGAAAATAAATCCTTCAAAAAGTAATATTTCATGTTCATTTTGTAAATTATTTTAGCAGTGAGAAAAGTCTATTTTTTACGGTAAAAAAAGACTTATTTTCACGGTGAAAAATAGTAAATATTCATGCATCAATAAAGGTGCAGAAATATTAAGTTTTGTTGACAGTTATACATAAACTCTTTTTTTTGCAAGACAGGTTAGTGTAATTGCGTTGGCACATTCTTCAAGTACGATAATAGGTACTTCAAAAGGACCAAAATCTCTGTTAATGTTTGGCTTGTTTCGACAGAAAAACAGTCAGTATTGTGGAATATACAGTTGGGATAATGGATGCTGTTTTTGTCTTGCCTTCTTCATCGTTTTTAATATTATTAAGCTATCTTCTCGTGTTAGTAATGAAGTTGTAGACTTACTTAAATTTTGAGTGACAGCTTAAGTTACTGATCAGAAAGATAGACACAACCCTTTGGCTGTGTCGTTGTTCATTTCCGTTTATTCTTAAAAAGAATGATACGATTTTCGACACCGGAATTTCATTGAGAAAGGAATAAATGCATTCATGCCCGATGGAGTAACCTCAGTTACTTCACAGCACATGATCATGGATCTTCAGAGTAGATAAAAACTTGTTTATTGTTCGTAGTTCACTCAAAATCGAAATGAAAATTTCCGTAAATGTCTGAAGTTCTAGAATATATTAGCAAAAAACCTCTTTCATAAAGTGAATTCGTTTTTATTGTGGATAAAGTCATAAATGAGATGGGTTGCTCAATTAACCTTGAAATTTCTCTTCTCATCGTATGCCTGGTGGATTTCTAAGAGGGTCATTATAATGGATTTCCCTCTCAATCAATGAATTATGTGAACCAGATATCATAGCTATTTCATCCCAATTATTTCTTTGAGGTAAATCCCATTTCTTCTAGGCCTATTTGGAATTTTCTTAGTTCATTGAAGAAAATATAATTTCAAATCACCTGATATATTAGGAAAGATATGGTGGAATTGGAACACCTGGCGTAGAATAAATAAAACAACACTTCTTCCATACACTCGAGGTGTAATGCACGTTTCATCAACCAAGTTGGCGTCACCAGGGAATGGTCTGAAACAATTATCATACACCAACTCAGTTACTCATTAGTTCACTGGAGATTTTGAGAAGAGAATTTTAGAAGCGATGAGCAACGGGCTCTTTGGAACGGGATTATTATTACTGTTCATAGATTTTGTGCCACACTTTGCAGCAGAAAAAAGGTACATAAGCCTTTCCTGGTGTCCGAAATCGAATTTCGATGTGTACTATCTTAAAGCATTTTTAATATCTTGTTTACTATGACCAACATATAACAGCTTATTTTCCAATAGGTGGACTTCTGTTTTCATTATTTTTTTGTGGAGTTTAATCCCTAAACGAGTGAGGAGGAGTTGGCATTGTGAGATTGAGATTTTGTGTCCAACACAATGTTTTCCAAAGTGATAATGTCACTCCTACGTTACTGTAGGTGAGGCACCTCGAAGTGATCTGAGGACATGTCTTATATCTGCACGAAATTCTTGAGTCATTCAAATCGGAAATGTTGTTGGTTTGTTGTTCGGAACCTGAGTTTCTGACCAGTAGCAATTTGAACGATTGTTGAAATTTTGGTGCACTAAAAGCGTGTGAATTGTTGCAGCATCATTACTGTTCTAATTTAGAATATAATACCAATTTTTTCCTACTTTTTGGTTCTTGGGAGTTGTTTTGTATTTGTCAAAATCTGTACAAAATCTTTCTATCGCATTTTACGATAGTCTGATTCATTCCGAAAAAACCCTCAGAAGTTGGGTTGAAAAGTTTGTCATTTGCACATATTCCAGATGCAATTTCTAATATTTGATTTGTCTTCATTCTGCGAAACATATCTGTTTTAAAAATATGTTTTTAATATGAATTGAAGAAATCAATAATTTCTTTCACGTAATCGTGATATTTAGTATGATTCCTAAATCTAAGCGAGGCACCTGATTATCATAAACCAAGAAATTCATTCTTTCTAATCGGTTTTATTTTGAATTGTGTTCTTGGAAATTAATTATGTGAATTCTAAGCAAATAAACAAGTTACTTATTTCAGTATATAGCTTATCCTAAACCACTTCTTTTTTCCTTCAATAGTCTCCATCAAATATGGTGACTGAATTATCTGTTAAAGTACCCCAATTCATTAAATTTTATATCCTTTTCACAAAACCTTTATAACGAGTTATCTATGGCGACCAAACAATTGGTCGTATATTAAGGTGAATATTAATGAGTTTCTGTATTTGCTGTGACGCAAAGTAATGTCTTTTATTGTTTTTGTTTGTGCAGATTGGTTCATTAAGCTTTATCTATGTAAGTACACATGTTTTTGCCATTTCTGGTTCGACTACGGTTTGCAATAAATTGGTCGATATCGCGATTGTCTCGAACCAGTTCGACTCACTAGATTACTATAGCCGATATTCTGCTTTGTCACAAATTCATGGTACTCTAAATCTTTTACTTTTACAGTCGAGGGAATTTTCAGATGTGAAAAATAATTGATAAAGCTAGAGCTGTTCTGATGAAGTTAGATTGGTAACGTTATTTTATCTCTGACGTCATTAGTTGCTTCTCATTACCTGTTGATTTTCACTGATTGGCATCAGATATTCGACACAGGGGTGGGACATGGGATAGCAACTCAATGTTTGCTCCAGTCTCTGGGCTAAGACGTTCTATAAATAGACCAACTGAACAAAATGTCATTCATTGAATGCAAGGCAAGTCTGCACATTCAGAGCTGGTAGTGTTAGGATGGTGGAAAAAGCCGTCATAAAGTTGTCTTCGAAAAAACTGAAATTTCCAATCTAGATCAATTATTCTAATTTACATGAAGTCGAGGAGTTTCAAAGTAGTTTATTGAGTGACACTGATTTCTCGATTTTGGTGACGAGTAGATAACTTTTTATGTTAGTTTTGTGGAACTTGCTGAAACGTCGTTGGAGATATTCATTCTTTGAAAGTTATCAATGGCAAATAAATCAAAGTGTAACTCATCTACAAAGCTCTGTATTGGGTAAGATTCGGTGATGAAAACGTCGGTTATGTGAATCGGAAAACAGGTTCGATAATAATTGAACTCTACGGTACGCCAACCTTGAGTTTAAACTAACGAAGACGTCATTTATAGGATCGATAGATAATCAATGATGAACGAGACTCCCAAAAGATGTCCGTTGCAAATCCAACCTTTATTTTCTGTTTTGCTCTGATCTGACCAGTGTTGAAATAATATCACAATTTAGCGGTTGTTTGCATTGCTGCGAAAATTGAACTTCGCCTTTCACTTTAACTTTATATATGTAGTTAGAACTTGATATTGTGATTTTTCTGTGTGGTTGCAGTAATAGAGACGTTCATTATTATGATTATTATTATTATATCTATCCCAAAGCAATCTGGACAATAAACTGCACTTCAGTAATGCTACCTTTCTCTATTACTTTATTGTTTTAGATATCATAGATATCATCCCATGTGTATATCATTTTCTTTAGTTGCGTTGATACAACATGAAACCAGAGCCAAAAAATAAAGCTCCTCCAGAAATGGAGATGTCCATTCTGACTTATAATTAGGCTACGTTCAAGCTCCATTTCCTGATCTCCTCTGCAGTTTTCACTCCAAGATAACTACCTGAAATCAAAGCCCAAACATGACCATGCTTGCTTATTCTCAGGCTGTATTCGTGTCTTCTACTAGATCACGAATGCTTTGCTTTTTGTTCCCTGGTATTAACTAGTTGTCTTGCAGAGAAAAACCGAAGACGAATTTCGTTTGACGGTCGATGTCAAAACTTGTTTTGTAATGTTTTGTACAAACATTGCATCACATGTTATGTAATTTCAATAGCCCTATTTGAATTTTCGTACAAAACATTTTTTGATAACTTATCTACTTCATCCCAAATGTCTAATGGAAGTTCGATGTAGAACATACTGTAGAATGAGAGTGTTCATATTTTTTGGAGGAATCAAAACTTGACACTTGTTGAGAAAAGAAATCCTATAAATTTTATTCGAAGCATATCTATTATAAAAAAATAGTTTACAATGTTTTTTCCATAATAATCCTCAACAATTCAATAAAGTCAATGATCTTGGGATTGTATTCGATGAAAAAAGGTTTTTGCTTCTCATATTGAAAATGTAGTAACCCAACAGTGAATGTAAGTTACATAGGTATTGCATCATTTCTGTGGTTTCTACAATAATCACATGGCAAATTTCGAAAGTTTCGGACAGCAATTTTAGTTAAATTCACTTGGAATTTGTGAAGTTCTTTGATGTTATTTTCTGGTAGGTATAAACTTTTGAATAGATTCGTTGATTCGCCTATATTCTTGCCCGACTTTTGAGAAAATCACACTTTTGAAATAACAACTTATACAATTGTCACTTATGATTTTAACTATTTAAATTTATATTATTCAACATGACAATAATATCCTTCGATCAGAAGGAGGAAACGTTGTATCTTGTAGTGTGTCCATTAGTATTATTACTGCTGGCTTTGAATCATTAACATACTGTATATTCAGTATGTTATCATAAATGCCGTTTTGGGCTCGTGTCTATTATTTTCTTTTCTGTTAAATAAATGAATGAATTATTCCAATCGTAGTCTGTAAGTTTATTCATTACGAACAAATTAACGAGCATATCACTTTTCTTCATGAAATTAATTTAGATCTGAATTTTCCGTATAGCCAAAGTCTCATAATACATACATATCACTTTCAATATATTATTCATCCAAAGCAGGATGGTTAGTCACACCAATAATATTTTCAAAGAATCTCATATTGATCTTTGAAGATGTATTAGTCACGTTTCCAAATAGACTTTACCTTATCGCAATTTTTAAAATTTCAATAATGTTTCATTTGCTCAAAATATGAAATACGGTAAATATTCCAATCAAAACTAAACAAAAAGTTATTTACAATTCAAGTCCGAGTATAATCAGTGCATTCTGAAATTCTCTGAAATATTTGAACAAATCAAACACGGTACGGAATATCCAGACAGATCTACACCCTAATAATGATTTTCTCTCAAATAGTATTGTTAGTATCTCTGGTAACGATTTCGATAAAATATTTCATAAAAAATCTTATTGAACATATATTATCAATATCTGATACAGGAATGGTGTCTTCCCCTATTCCTGGAAAATGGCAAATGTTATACCTACATCAAAAATCAACAATACTCATTAACTTTTCCACTTTCGTCCTACTGGTATTCTTTCAACCCTATAAAAAGTAATTATTCTCCTAGGAAGAACTAGTTGCCACCTGCTTAATCAGGCTACAAGGCACAACGTTTGACAAAAAGCTAGATGATGTTGTTGCTGTTGCTGCATCATAAGTTTAAAAGGCATTGATTCAAATTTCACAACCTGTTGTAGAAATTTTGGTTTATATTTAGATATTAACATGAACTTCGAAAGGTATCGAATCATAAAGAAAAATTCCTGATAGTTCTGTGAAACTTATACTTTGCAGTCTCTTATTATTACATATTTCTTACTGCAACTTGTATTCTGGTCTACTCTACTTGATTCGAAAAATCCCTGCATGGCTGAATCTTAGGCGACGTCAGGTGTAGCTGACGTGCAAAAATCCTCAAATGAGAAGGTTGTCGTGGGTATCAAGGTGGGAATATACTTAGTGCCTGCCCCGCTAGGGACCGAATCAGGACTTAGAGTTCGGCAGAGCCGTACTCTCACCATCTGACCTGAAAGACCACTCTCCATATAAACTAATCGGCTGGGTATGTTTGGCCGAGTGAGAATAGGTGTGAGCCACAATAAACCCTTGCGGTGGAGGGTTGAAGAGACCCACTCACTTTGGATCTAACCTAACCTAACTCTACTTGATTGACAAACTAAGTCTCTTCTGGTAATTCAAAATTCCTGCCTGCGGATATTTGCACTTAAGATAATGAAATACCATCACATTACTCATGCATAATTCGTCTATAGACAGTATATTTTCTTGGATTTGGTTGTTATCTTGTTATCCATCTAATATATATGGTAATAGTGTCAATTCAAAATCACCCTTCTTCAACCTTTTCAGGGAAAAACGTTCATGTATTGTTTTTTAGTTCCTGTCGCCTTGCTATTGATATTCATCATAACTGTTTTCCATACAATTCTGTGGTGAAACTATGGCAACGAGTGTACACATTGTCTTTTTGCATTTGTTACTTTTTGCAAACGAATCGGAATCCACGAGAAAGACAGACTGAATCCTGACACACCGATTATTGATTGAGTATAAAATAAATAAAACCCACCTAACAATAACAGCAGCCCAGCATAAAACCGGTAAGGTTTTAATTGCTGAAAGTGCACGATTCCAACAAAACGCGACCGTGTTATATTCCTTGGAAATGTGTGTATATGAACATGATAAAAAAACGCCTGGAATCAGTCAATATCGAACTGTACATGCGCCTCCTGCGAATCCTGCAATTTCATCAGTGCGGTAGCAAAATGAATCATATTACAAAAGGAATAGAAATTAATAGAGCAGGTACACTTGAGTGATCTTTCATAAGATTATTGTCAACGTCGATATTTTCTTATTAGAAGTGATGCATATTGATTTTTTTATCCGAGAGAAAATTCTGTCAACTATACCGTGCGGATGCACTGTAAGTGCAAAGTGTAAATATAATGCTAATGCATTTTGTTACATATGTGGGCAATTTATTAAAGTTCGAGATGTAAAATACGAATTGAATACATCTTACGTTCTATGTGAAGACTACGAAGCATATTTTGACTGTCCGGTATGGAACCAAGACAAGACGTGGGCTCCAGATGTTGCTTGTAGAAGATGTTTGGCAGGTAAGAATATTTTAAATGAACGGTGAATTGAATATAATAGACATATTAATTTCTATTTTTATAT
The DNA here is from genome assembly GCA_015342085.1 of Leptinotarsa defecta. Lineage (NCBI taxonomy): Eukaryota > Metazoa > Arthropoda > Insecta > Coleoptera > Chrysomelidae > Leptinotarsa > Leptinotarsa defecta. The sequence continues at coordinate 969 of WOGO01001090.1, read as the reverse complement.
GTTAGGTTGGTATCGAGGTGAGAAAAGGTCTATGAAATTTGCAGTACCAAGAATCTGGCGAGAACCAAAAGACCACGTTAACGACTGCTACTTTTGCATTGTGAATCCGAGCAAAAGACGTAGAGATAAAAATGCAAAACCTATCGAAAATCCAGATCTTGAATGTTCTTCTGCTCCAGTCGCACACGATCTGACACGATAAGTACCTGAGCCACCGAAAAAATTATCACAGAAAAGTAGCTCATCTCTTAGTTCTCGCATAAAAGTAATTCCGATAAGGAGTTTTTACCGACACCAGAACAACCAAAACATCATTTCATCAGTACAGAAGATTTTATTGATTTGATTAGAAATTTAAATTTACCAAAAATAAAGCAGAGCTTTTAGGCTCTCGCTTAAAACAGTGGAATTTGCTCGATGATGTTAATATCATGGATCAGCGGCCAAGGCATGAAACATTATAGGCATGAAACAGGCATCTTAAAAAAAATTATGGGAGTGTAAAAATTTTGCTTGAATCTGTAAAGTATCGCGAGTATAACTGGCAACTGATTGTATATTTTAAAATGGTGGGATTTTTAATGGGACTTCAAAGCGGACATACAAAGTATTCGTGTTAGGAATCACACGTTAAAATGTAAGACCTAGTTAGTCCTCAGCTTGCACAAGTTTCTCAACTTCTGAGAGTTGTCGTTCGTATGGGAGCGACAGCTGATTAACGAAAAAACAGATTTTTTAAACAGATATTTGTGCTTATGGGATAGCAGAGCGGTTGCTAAGCATTATACTCAACGGTCATGGCCTGTAAGAACAGAACTTTGTGTCGGGAACGTGAAATTTGAGCCAATTGTTGAAGAGGAAAACGTGTTAATGCCACCTCTACACATTAAGTTAGGATTGTTGAAACATTTTGTTGAAAAAAACTGGATGAAACCTCAGAAACTTTTGAATACTTGAGGAATTTTTTCC
>WOGO01001089.1:0-18476 GCA_015342085.1 Leptinotarsa defecta | reverse complement strand
ATATTTACATTTAATATGTTTAAATATTTTTTTTGTTTTTATGTTAGAGTGACGAAAAGTGCGCGGAAGCCAGACTACCCGCTTTTGGCTCTATTTTCAGGGCTCTATAAAAATTATAAATAATCGAGATACAGTTTCGGGAGTCAGGACTTTTTTTACGTAAATTCATTGATCTTTTCAAATCTTTTTTCAAATTTCCAAAATTTTGAAAATTTTCCGAGATATTAAGAAAAGACTGAGGCCCCATTTTTTTTTCACTTAATTCTTTATAACTTTTTTAATTTTCATCGGCGCGTTTTCGGACCTTTCCTCAAACTTTCTAGGCAAAAATACGAATTGAATGATACCTTGGTCGTAATTTTAAGACAGGGCTGAAAAATGTTACAAAAAAAGTACATGTGAACTAGACTACTACATGGGCTAAAAAGTCTCGGGCCTAACACATAGATGGTACTAGTCTTATTGCATCTATCGCTTTCTCAGTTAGTACTAACCTTCAAAAACAGCGTTTGAAATTTCAAGATGTTCTACTCATAAGTTTGTGAGCTATTGTGCTAAGAGTGACACTACTTTTGTTATTTTCAAAACAATGAATCAAAAACAATTTTTTGTTTTAATTTTACGTTGCTCCTTGATGGGAAAAATACCGTCCAAGCAAAGCAATGCCTTGAAAAGTGTTATAAGGACTCTGCTGCCGACTTCAAATGTGGTCGTGGAGATACCGATGATGCAGAACGCAGTTGACGGCCAGTTGAGGCAGTAACATCAGAAAACATTGAAAAAATCCACAAAATCGTTTTGAATGACTGAAAAGTGAAGTTGCGTGAGTTAGCTGGCATTGTGAAGATATCGAAAGAACGTTTTGGCTTTATATTGCATGAGCATTAGAGCATGAGAAAGCTCTGTTAAAAGGGGGTGCCGTGCGAGCTCACTGTTGATCAAAAACAAGAACGTCTTTATGATTCTGAGCAGTGTTTGGCCATGTTCAGACATAACACACATGTTAAAAGGTAAGACCTCTTTAGTCCTTAGCTCGAACAAGTTTCTCAACTTCTGAGAGTGGTTGTTCGGATGGGGACGACAGCTGACTAACGGAAAAACAGATTTTAAACAGATTCAAACAGAATAAACCGAAATTTTCGCGTCAATATATGACAATGGATCTATCACTCCACTCCGGAATCAAAACGATCGTCATCTTAGTGGAGAGCAACTGGTGAACCTCTTCCAAAGCATCCGAAAGCACAACAATCGGCTGGAAAGTTTATGGCCTCGGTATTTTGGGCTGTATGTAGTGTAATATTCATCGGCTATCTTGAAAAGGAAAATAACATCGATAGTTCGAAGGCCGAATTTGCGAAAAAATACCGCTTCTGAAGAAAAAGAAAATGCTGCTTCATCAAGACAATGCTCAGTATTACAATTTGATTGAAACGATGGCAAAATTACATGAAATGGGCTTCAAGTTGCTCCCGAATACACCATATTCGTCAGATCTGGATCCCAGCGACTACTGGTTGTTCGCAAACCTCAAAAATGATGGAGATTAAGAGAAAAAAGCTCATTTTGAACAAAAAACAAAGCGTTTTCTATCTCAGGCCCAAGACTTTTTAGCCCAAGTATATTAGGAAATAATTGATTGTGTCTCCATGGAATTTCTACCTGATCACACGTCGAACTACTATGAACGAACATTATGTCCTGATCAGAATGGATTCAGTAATGACAAACATGTTTTGCTACTTCGCAGTCGATTGACTTGTCCACTTTTTGCGTTTTTTTCTTCCATATTCAAAATACACCGATCTAACAATATTTTTTCCTGTATAAGGTCAACAGGTCCTTTGTTAGATAATCTGTATTTTACGAGACCCAATTTAGGTTGTCCATGATTGCTTCCTTTTGTGATCTAGCGCCTCAAATTCGCTCATATTTTCCGTAGCTAAAGTTTCCATTGTACAGCCCCATTTTTGTTCGGGTGCCTTCTAATCTACAATGGCTAGATTATTATGATTATTTAGTTTTTTTCCCAGACGTTTCCCTTAATGTTTTTCCGTGTACTTTCACAGGTATATTTCCTATCACTCTGAAGAACCCTTCATGATTTGGTGTTTCCTGGCACTCAGCATGAATTAAATCTATTATTGTCCTGTTTGTTCAGTTTTGACACTCCAGGTTAGTTAAAATGTCCCTTTTGGTCTCAGTACGTAGCCTGTATCTCTATAAAAATACTGACCCACCTATCGTTGAGGCCTCCATTACATACACCTCCACTTAGAAGATGAATAGCTATCAACCGAGCGGATAGCTGTGATACAATTTTCCCCCGTAATAGGGCGTTCCAGCTTCCATCTCAATTCAGTTTTTTGACTTGTTTGTATACACAGTTTTCCTGCAAAGTATATTTTTCGGATGACTGTTCATTATCTACTCTTAACGCCTCAACTCATCAACAGCAAAGATTGTATTGAAAGTGTTAGGTTAAGTTAGGTCTATTCGACCCTCCACCGCAACCTGCAAGGGTTTATTGCGGCTCACACCTATAGACACTCGGCCAACTGAACCCAGCTTCTTGACGAAACCGATTAGTTTGTATGGTGAGTGGTCTTTCAGGTCGGATGGTAAGAGTACAGATCTGCCGAACTCTAAGAACCTGATACGATCGCCAGCGGGGCAGGCACAAAGTATATGTTCTGCTGTTTCATCATTGCCCAAACAGAGGCGACACACACTGTCTTCCGACAGTCCAAGTCTCTACATATGATGATTCAAATAACAGTGACCAGTAAGAAGGCCTGTTAGACATCGTAGTTCATCCCTACTCTAGTCCAATAACTGCTTGGTATCAAGCTTCGAAAAGTAGGTAAACGCTTTGGAGTGAGCCAATCCTGGAAGATTCTTCCAGAAGTCCATAAATCTTCTTGCCATCCAGGTGTTCAATGTTTGTTTGGCAAAGCCCAAAGCGATGCCAATGACTGGTTCTGGTGCGATGAAGCTGCTTGCAGCACCCTCCTTTGCAAAGGAGTCAGCAGCTTCATTACCTTCCAGGCCAGTATGATCAGGAATCCAGACCAGAGACAATCGGTTGAGTCTCCCTATCGAGCAGAGACGTTTTTGGCAATTCGCTACCAATTTAGACGTTGCTCGGTAGGAGCCAAGAGCTTTCAATGCCGCTTGAAAGTGTACTTCGATGTCATGTAGTTCACGACCAGGTTTGATGTTTGTTTCATCATATTTTTCGAAATTTTCCTGAAATTTCCTCATAACTTGATGATGGCAGATATTACTGATTGATGTTTTTCGTTCGTTTGATGTTTTACTCAACAGAATCATTCGAATAGAAACACCATACTGGTGGCTAAACTCGTCAATTGGAAATTTCTAAACATTCATTATCTTGTTTTGTAGTTGACAATTATTATATGACAAATCAATTGAATTGAGCGGGGTACTGCTGCTATTCAAGTGAAAAGCATATCTGCAAGCATTTTATTTGTGAAGAATCTTGCACAAATATCCTTCGTAATATTAGCCAAAGGAATATTCATTTCATGACCGGAATTCTCCTGCTCCCACTGGATAGAAAATATTCATTTCATTAAATCATACGGCAGGTTTGAGGTTTGTGATCTATCTTACGGATTGTCCCATCATATTTTATGATGAAGTGCAGGGAATTCTCAAAGAGAGCAAATAAATGTTTGCCATTTCGAACAGCATCATCAGAAAGTCTAGGGGACTTTCTTCAAGTCATTAATTTTGATAGAATGTGACTAATTTCTCTACTGTTCCGTGGTCCGCTGGCCACTGGCATCGCTGGTTGAGAAAATTAATTCATTCCGGTATATCCCAGTATCAATATTTATTGCGAAATAATTGGATGAAACATTATCAGTCCATTAAGCATTCGTGTCTGACGATCTGAACAATTTCTTGAATGTAATTGACCTCAAAAGTATTCAAAATCACTTACTGCGGTAGAATCGATGTTCATAATTGTAGGAAGGCGTTTTATTGGACCCCACAGGACATATTCCTTTCTGAAGCTCTGGTCTATCAGATATATTTCTCATAGTCGTAGGGGGATATGGAGAATCATCCTTTAGAGTCGTAGGGGCTGTAGAGAATCATTCCTCAGCGCCGTAGGGGGTTGTATGTCATGGTTGAGTTTTAGAAACACAAATTTTCAAATCCACAAAATGAAAGTTCGTCACTTTAGCTTGTGATGGATAGAAAGATCTAGACTTTTTCAATGGCGTTTTGAATTTTTCGAACCCACCACCATTGACATTTTTCAGTGTAGCTTTTTGAGAAATGGAATTCATAAGAAATGCTACGAAATTATCTAAAAGAACAATTCGTTGAACAGAGGTTTTGAAAGGTGAATGTTGGCATTTTTTATTAGTTAGGAGAAATAAATCACCATTTTCTCAATACTGAGAGGGGATCTGTCAGTCCCTCATAACTTCTTCATTTTCAAATATAAAAAAATATAACTTGCTTTAACAATTGGAAAATTATTCCCTGCCGGAATGGACAGTGATTTTTTTCTACGAATAAGGCCTTCCGCTGAAAGGCAGCACATTTTTGCTTAAAAATTACGACTCTGAAACTAAAAATTTCGAATATAACCTCGAAATCTCAACTTGAATTTCGAAATTTCGGCTTTTGTCCCGAAATTATGACTACCAATTGAAAATTTTGACTTTTTTCTGAAAACTTCTCACATATAGTCAATGGGCAAACTTTAAGACCGGCTTTAACTCAAATCATCTAAAGGAAAAATACATTCAGGCAAGTTCCAACTCCCTTCACTGTAGGTTATTGGAGTGACACCTTTCAGAAAACAACTACTTCCCTGGCTAATAACACGAAAAGCAATGGAGTACATCCAACAAGTGTCAGCGTGAAAAGTTTTCCCTCCTTATATGAGGAATTGGACAAATTTCGGATATGCGGTTGGTTACTTCGTTCACAGGCAGATAGGGCGACGGGAAACCTGTTGATTGTTGTCCGTTTTAGCCTAGTTCGAGAAATGATACTCTGAAGGAATTCGGTTTTCAATTATCGGATGATAATTCGACTTCATGTTGATGATAGACACTACCTTGCACTGACGAGTGGCCAAACAGCCCGAAACAGGTCTGCAAGTGTGTTCCAATAATTGAAAATCTAGTTTGGTAGTTATGTCGCCAACAGCATATGTAGGAGTAACTTCAGTAAAGAATCATGCAATAACACCTGTAGGATGTAGTCCAATGCCCTTTGTGGTATCAGCCAGGGGAGTAGTAGTTTTCTGATAGGTGTCACTCCATTAACCTACAGTGTAGGGAGTTGAGACTGGCCCGAACGAACTGTTCCTTCAGATAATTTTCTTTTGAAAATTTCGACTTCAATTCAGAAATTACGACTTCCATTTTGAAATTCCATTGTTAAACTTGGAATTTTGGCTTCAATTCCGAAAACAAAACTTTAGACTCAATATTTCAGTTTCAATGTCAAAATTTCTTTCTCAAACTCAAAATTACGATTTCAAAGTTGAAATTACAACTTAAAACGCGAAATTTTGCTTTAATTTCGTGATTAAGAAAATATGACTTCAAAGTCAAAATCTCCAGTTTGAAGTCACGATTCCAAAATTTAATTCAAAATTTCTAGTTTCAGAGTCGTTTCCGAAAAACAAATAATAAAAATATGTGGCTCTTCCGCATTTACGCACTACTGTTCGTCGTTTCTCGCATCTCAATTAGTGTGAAATTTCAAACAATAATCTGTTGATTCAAGTGATTCAGTATCTTCAGTAAAAGAAAATTTTCAATGGCAATACCGATTGGCTATTGATCCAAGAAATGTAATCATTTAAGGGTATATCATTTCAAACAATTATTGTTATTATTATTATTATTATTGTTCATTTTTACTGTAATATGGGTTGGTCAGGCCCTATCCCTCGAAGCCCCGAGAAGGCGCGCTAGCATTATCAACCAATGACCACTCCCCTCACCGTGGGGTAAGTGATCATTGGGTCCGAGAATCATGTTCTCTGAGCAATCGCTGTGAGCCAAGAATGACAGTATTCTGCATCTTTCCGGCTAAGAATTCTGCCTCAGTGCGGTAAGCCGGTATGATTTTAAGATTCCATAGTAGAGACATCATTCCACCAAGGACTCCAATAATTAGAATAACCATCTTGACGAGTGGTCTGGATAGAGTCTGTGGAGTTCGAAGAGAAAAATCTGGATATTTTATCCGTTTTTCCTCCTCTCTCCGGACGATATTCCTCTCGCCAGGAGCTGAAAACTGCACGACAAATATCGTCTTGCTCTTGGGGAAGAGAAGGACTACATCAGGCTTATTAGCTTGTATAAGCCTGAGGGTGGGGAACGAATAATTCCAATAAATTCGGCACTTCTTGTTCCCCACAACGGATTCAATATTCCCCGGAGTTGCTGACACCATTGAGCTGACAAGAATTATTGGTAACCATATTCATCCTTGATTATGTGAGTTTGTATCAAAGAAACTCATGAAAAGAGTGAAAATATAATACAAAACTGATAATTAAAAAACAGTGTTTGGAAATGCTTATTCCAACATCTTGAGTCATGTGAATAATTCACGGATCCATAAAGATCGAATCAAATTCCACATCCATCACAAAAACATTTTATTCAGAAAACACAACACATCGAAAGTAAAGGAAACTCTTCTTATGAATGCTTTCAAAACCACTCGAGATCTCAAATTATGCAAACTGGAAGAATTTACCGAAAGATAAATATTTTCTCTGGCGGATTGATTCAAACTTCCACGAAACGGAAATTTCAATCACGTCTACGTTGACTCTTTGACTCCGGATTTCGCGGAGTAGGCCAAGTCTGGTTGATTTCCCCGCGAAGTAACCAAAAAATAAGCTCTGCCTTTTTTTCGATCCAAGACAGCGTGAGAATTTCTGTGAAAGAAATAAAATTGATATTGTCGGGATGATAACATCTTTGGGTGTAAAAACGCTATCTCCTTCCTCCGTGTTTGGTGGTAAGCATTCTTTTTACGCCATTTTTATGTGGTCTATAAATCACATTGCCTCGTGCTACACTATCTCACAACTTCACCATAATTATAAGGATATTTCTTGAATTCTGGTTGCCCACGAAAATATGTTCTTTTTATGGTCTGACTTCATTCAAATTGCTGACAGTCAGTCTGTTATAATCTAGTATCCTGGGATTCATAATTCAAAATAAGGGTGTTGAATTGAACATAAAAATATTCATTTGTGGGAATGTAGCAGCATTTACGTCATAATATGTGCGTATATTCATAAGTAGTAACACTCTCAATTCATCAATTAGTGGAACCCATATCGAATTGAAAAATGATCCAATTATCTTATATATAAAATAAGATTTAGAGTCAGGTATTGATGACGAATCAGTGGGAATTGATATCACTAGTTTTTCATGATCACACGAAATGTTTTCTATCCGTGGTAAAAATTGCTTGATGAAGGATAAAAGCTCATTGGAGGCAAATGCAAATAGTTTTAAATCAGAAAGAAATTGATGACAGCACAAAAATGAAAGACGAAAGAAAGAAGTTATTGTGTTCGAATACGGAAAAAAAAGTCTATCCGAGTTACTGGGGATGTAATGTGATATATTCTAGAAGTAAATAAGAATTTTTCATGATTTCCAGTGAACCTTCACAGTGTTAAAATTTAGACATTCAGGTAAGACATGGGAGGTTCCACAACTTTTGTATGGTCCATTTTCACATGATCTTAAAGTTTTTTTAGAAAAATTAGATAAACTGGTATCTCTTTCCAAAGCAATAATTTTGAAACATAATTCAGATGATGTAGAAAATACAACATTATTATGAAAAAATCAGCCAGAAGACGCGAAAAACATATTTTCGTACAACTGTCATTAAAAGGGACATTTTTAATGGTTGTCAAGAGTACTGAGTCAAGAGTTCACAAAGTAGAGTGTTAAAAATATTTTCAACACTAGTGTTGAAAGTAATTTCAACACGATTTTTTTCGACCGAATAGCAATAAACAAAACATAATTATTAAATTTTAAAGAAAGTTTTATTGTGAACAATAGATATAGATACAATTGAATTCTGTTACAAATGTATTATATACGTAAATTACATTCTTATAATTATTATTTGTGAACATAATTATGAAGAGTAAAATCAGAACAACTGCTAATATTGATACCTTGCGATGTTGAAGAGTCTCGTAATATATTTGAACTATTATGCAAGAATGACCTAAGTTGAAAAAGAAGAAGGTGGACCAATCATTTGCGACTTAACCTTGATAGAAGACTGATGAATATACACATATCTCGGCTTGTTTCGTGTAGGTTTCAGTTCCGTACTGAAATGAAGGCCATGCATGATCTCATCAAAATGATGTGAAAGAGGAATAGTTCTAAGGACCAAAGCAGCATTGCCACGCTGAATAGCAATACTAATTCTTCCTCTCGAAAAAGAAGTACAACGGTGAAAAACCATAGTGTGACAACACTCAGCGCAGAAAAGGCGTTCTCGTTTTTTTAACCAATAGAAAGAGGGATAAAATTTTATCGTTTCATGCTCTCGGAATTAACACTCATCAATGCAAAAGATGCCACCAATTTACTTTTCTTTCGAATGAATATAGATTTAAAATATCTTACATAGGCTAGCAAAGTAACAAATTCCCCGACCCAAATCCAAATATCAATAACTCCGCAAACGGTTACTGATATCAAAAAAAGTGAAAGTCATTGTGGAAAATATGGAAATACTATTCATACGAAAAATCACAAAACTCACTATTGTCATTTGAAAAACAAAGTTGATAACGTCTTCTCCTTAGCACTATTGGTGTTTTCATCAAATAGTACTGAAAATGATTCCTTTTTGCGAAAATTCTGTCAGACTCCTTGGCTTGTTCAAGAGTTGAGAAAGGGGGACTCTACACATGCACCCTGTATATCAGTGTGTCGTCATCATATTGACAACATCTTAGAAAATTGATAACATTTTGAAATTTTTGAGTATTGATGATGAATAGCCAAGGACCTGGAATGAAACCTTGAGGAACAACATCATTTATGAAAAAACAGCTTGCATACTATTATGTAAATCAGCTTGTAATCACCCGAATGACGTGAACGATATTGCATAACAATTCATATATTGGATATCGCGTGGGCGTACAGAACACAGGTGAATAGCTATTGCCTTTCAATTCTATCCACTCTTATCGTCCTGAAAATCTCATTTCCCTTCAAAACTATCATTCGGTGTTGTCACGATGGAATCAAACAAGTGTATCATTGATATTTCCCTCCGGACTCATATCAGATCTGTGGGACGGACGGAATTGTATCGAATTCGATAATATTGGAAACATCTGGGACCGACAATGATAGTGTAACATACAACTCGAAGCACGAATCCGTAGGGCATAGAAATCTCAAACCGGACTAGTACCAGACTGTCCCCCATGAGGTCATTGAATTTTATTTGACCAATTCTGTTTGAAACGATGTGTATCTGTCAAATGTGAAAAAAATTGAAGTTATGTTGATGAAAGTGGTAATTTGAAAGAAGAACATCGTTTTCAGAGCTGAGTTGATCATTATCCGTTAATATGAGCTGTATAAGTGCAATGGACCAGAACATTGTATCAGTGTGTTTAAAATATGTTTGAAATATGGTGAAAACAAAAATTGTTTTTTCCGTTAACCAGCTATCGCACCCCTACGAACGACAACCCTCAGAAGTAGAAACTTGTACGAGCTAAGGATCAACGAGGTCTTACCTTTTAACGTGTGACTCCAATATCATTGGCATCAATGACCTTAAACCAAAAATCACTAAATAAGGAGAGATCAAAACTATTTTTGTGAACGAAACTTATCTGGCTTCCACTTCTTCATCAATACTCAAATGATGAAAAATGTTATTTTTTCATAAACCAGTTATTACTCCCATACGTTTGAGAATGCTTTAAAGTTCACACAGTGTGAGCTGAGGAATTACCTGGTCTCATCTCCCAATATGCGATTTCTAGCACAATTGGTAAATATGATCAATGAACTTTTCCACAAAAATGTGTAGATTATTCGGAGGAGTTTTTTTTTTCTGATACCTTCAGTCCTGAATATCGGAATCCATGAAAAATCTTCATTTTATATACCAAACATTCATAATATAATTAAGAAACGTATCATAGACCAAAACGATACAAAATCGTCATTCAATCCCAAGACATCTGAGCTAACCATCTCAGCAGTAATGGATCCAAGAGGGTGGAGGGAGTTATCACCCCATAATTCTCTGAATAACGAATATCATTCTAATTTGAACTACCTCAAAACTTGGCCCTTCACATTTCTGTTACGTTTATACACTGAGAAGACTCTTATAATACTGATTCGTTATACTACCCAAATTTGAGTCAGCTTCCTATTGGGTGTACTGGAAATATTGATTATTTGATGTAAGAAACCTTTCTCGATGGTTGTGTGGGTAGATTTTCAGATTTCCAGAAAGTGTAGCAGCAGAAAAAACAGTATCTAGATTGTTGAAACTGAAACATGGCCCAGAAGAAACTATCTATAACTGAACATCTATACAGGCACAAGAAGATACTTTAATCTTACCTGAAATACTTATCTACATCTGTGGAAGTATTCAGAAGGATTTTGGCCTTTCGTCACAAAACGTTTCACAAATGTACTGAAAACACCTTCAGGTACTGGTGGAGGTGTATATAATCACAAACCAAAGAGACAGAGATATTAACCTGCATAGGGACATATGCAAGTGAAAATCTAGCTATTGATTCATTCAAAAATATCCTTTGACATCCAAGCAGCTCTAAAGGCTTTTAGCTCTCTGATAGGTAGATTTAACAAATTTTATGTGGTCAACGCTGCTGACACCTCTGCTGCAAATAGTTTCATCGAGTCGGAACCTGTCGTTAGCATTACTCCAAACTTTGGACTGGACTACAACAAGAGTTTCAGTCTCCTGTTGTATACTTACCATTATCATTCGATTCCGAGGTGGCCGTCTAGCAGACCCACCATTAGATGACAGATGGCAGACAGATGAAATAATCGTCTTTATAGAGAAACTGGATTCAGTTAGTCAAGTTCAATTTGGTGTGAGCCACGATGAACTCTTTCGAATTGTAGTCAAGAGTCTACCCTAAGTCACCCTTTTTATAAATTACTGATTGATCCTGATACATTTGGTTAGATAATGGCAATATTTTTTTAATTCTTGTTACTTTTTGAAAAATATTCGTTCTCTAAGTTCGTTGCTTCGCTTCCATCCCCACTATTGTCAGGAACTGCAATTTATCGTGGTTGTTCTTATTTTTGAAATATTGTTTGGAGATCCACCCGATATTTATGGAGAGTTTAATGTCTACATGTGAAGTTTGAAATTGCTCATCCACTCTCGCAATTTTTTTCAATTATATAATATAGTTTTAACAAAATTTCTCAATGATAGAATTCCAATTGTACAGCGTTTGACGTCTGGTGCTCATAAATCTTTCCTAACATAAATTCAATATCCTATCGAATTATTATCCTTTGATATCAAAATCGATAAGACGGAACACTTAGCTAGAAAAAATAAGTTTCGTGATCATGTATTCATCAGAAAACAATACAATAAGAAACCCAAAATTTCATTAAGACGTCAAGATGCCCCAGAGACACTCACAGGGTTTTTATTAAAAAGAGACTATGAGTACTCATTGACAGAAAATACAAGAGAAATAAACTATTCAAAATGTTACTAATATCTGTTTTAAATCTTTTTATCCGTATGATGATAAGAAAGCTTTTGACCAGTCTTACACTATTTTTGGGCTTACCAGTTTCAAGAAATATTCTTACTGAACCAATTGAGTAATGATGTGAAGAAATAACGTGAAAAAACACTGCAAAAATATCAACTTCCAATTTTGTAGCACTATTTTCACTGGAAGAGCTTTTTCGCCTATACACTTCTACACAGTGAGTTGATGGAGTGAAATTTAAAATACAGCTTTTTTAGGAAAGAATATCTTTTCAAAGTTTTTTCTGTGGAGAGAATAATCTAAATTCTATTAACTCACTCTGTACCTACCACACGCACAATTTCAGGAAAATTCATCAAAATACATCACCACGGGATAATCAACCTCAACAAGTCTGGAACGCAACAGTTTAGTACTTCAACCTCTCGCAAGGGGTGAACCGAATAAATATACAAAGTATAAATAGAAAGCGTAAAAAGTGTAATTCAATCCGAGAGTAATGCGGAAATTCAAAACTTCCACTCCGTTTGAAAATATTTACTCAGAGTAAATCGAAGGGGTAAATATGAATGGGAGGAGATTTGGTATAATATTTATATTGCTCGAAAGGGATTCAGTGGTAGGAAACGAGAAAGACTCGACACACGTACGTTGAGTGAATTGTCGAATATTTGATCTCAAATATTTGAAGTTGTCAACTGTTGAACTTCATAGTGAAACACTGTTGTTTTTTTCAAATATTTCTATGATCAACATAATTGGAAAAATTCGAACGTTATGCTTTCAACGTATCAGAAAGTTTTTCAAAATATGAGTATAATTTTAAAATAATTTGATAAATAAATGAATGGAGAAGAGAGCTTTTGACTTTCTATTGCTCTAGGTTGATACAAAAAAGTGGAAATTTTCCAAAGAATCGAAGAAAGCAGTCGCTTTCGAAAATTAACTCCATACAAAGATATGTTGATTATGCAAAGAAGTAACTTTCAGACACATACCTACTGGAAGAAAAAGCCCTCACGAAATAGCTGTTTTCATATAAACATAGAATTACAGGAGAAAAAGATACCAAAATTTTTTTTCCCAGAAATACACAAATACTTGAAATACAGTGCGTTCCAATGAGAGCATGTCAATTTTCATTTGTAGAGGGACTAATTCTGATATGGAAATCATACTCAAAACTTCAGCCCCTACGCTCAGCAACAATTGGTTCATTCGTTATTGAGAAGTTGAACGTTGAACGTTTTATTTAACAAAAAAACAGAAAATTTACCGTCGCTCATTTTAATGAGGAAATCAACAGAAGTAATATCAATAACAATACAATCAACGAATGAAGTGTTCAAAATAACTTCCATCTAGTTCCATACCATAATACAGCCTTCTTTCGAAAGCGTTCCTTATATTATTCAAGATGTCCAGAGTGAGAAATCGGCGCCCCCAAACAATTCTGTGTCGCAAGTCTTCTCTAGATTTGTAGAATTCATTTGAATGATAGTTAATCTTTTGAAATGGACGACACTATTAGTTTTTCTGCACTGGTAGTTTTTGTTGAATCTAGTTGTCGCAGAACAAAAAGTAGATAGTTGGCCACTGTCACTTCTTCAGTCATCCTTGTTCACTGTATTCCAACATGGTTAATTCTAATGAAGAAAAAATAGAAATTGTTGCAATCTTTCATCGAAATGATGAATATGCTACAGCTGCTGCAAGATTTTGTAATACGAATCATCCAGACCACAACGTGAGCCATCAATAAGTTAAACAGTTAATGGATAAGTTCGAACTTCTGTTCACAACAAAAAACATGAATTATCCCGTCCTGTTAGAATCACAGAGTTGAAGTTGCAGTTTTAGGACATGTACAAATGAATAATCGACATTTTATCAGACAAGTAGCTAGAGCGTCTGGTATATCAGCTACTAGTGTTTGTCGGATTTTGAAAGCCTACAAATTCCATCCTTTCAGAATGAGGCTACTTCAGGAGTTGAACGAAGACGATCCTGATCGTCGACTTCAGGTTTGTGAGGTGTTCAGCGAGAAATTGACCAATAAACCAAACCTATTATACAATACATGTTTTTCAGACGAAAGTTCTTTCATGTTGAATGGTGAAGTGAATAGACATAACTTCTGTTACTGAAGCGATGTAAGTCCTTATTTGGTGATGGAAACACATTCATAAACTCCACAAAAATTGAGTTTCCGGGCCGGCATTCGTGGAAATCATATTGTTGGAACATTCTTCATTGCAGGTAATTTCAATAAAGACACATACTCAAATCAAGACTGTGTGGATTGAGAAAATAATCAAAATTCAGTAGAAAATGAAATAACATTCCAGCAGGATGGTGTACCCTCACATTTTGATGTTTCAATTGATGTTTCAATGCGTTGGATCGACAAAAGGGGTCCAGTGGAGTGGCCAGCTAGATCACCTGATGTCACACCGATTGATTTCTTCCTGTGGGAACACCTGAAGTCAAAAGTGTACTTCACTAAGCCTACAAATCTAGAACGCCTACGACAGAGAATTGTACGGGAATGCCGATTTCTGACTCCGGACATCTTGAATAATGTACGGAACGCTTTCGGGAGTAGACTGTATTATTGTATGGTACTAGGTGGAGGTCATTTTGAACAATTCATTCGTTGATTTCATTTCCACTGATATTATTTGTTGTTGATTTCTTCAATAAAATGAACGACAGCGAACTTTTCTTCTTAAATGAAACGTTCATTCTCAAGTGTTCTTTGAAATTTTCGATTACACATCTGTTTCTGACTTACAGGGCGGCTCAAGTTTTTGTTAAACCGCCCTTTATATCCCTTCCGAATTAAATTAATGAATGCTACTGATTTCTTTATTTTCAAATGGTATACGAGTATTATGAAATATATACTCGGTTTCTTGGTAAATTCTTTCAAAATACCCGACATTAGAGACACTTCCATCAAGCGGAATGTGATCACTATTACGCTCAATTGAAAAAAAAATTCAGTGAAATCAATATATCGATTTCTTTTTAAAGAAGAGTTGAAATTATGTACAATTCTTCTATATGGTGATCGAGAACGAATACAACGGGAAAACTGTCATTTTATCTCTCATTGACGAAAATTTTGGTACAATTGTAATTGTAAACCTACTCACTTCAGACTTAATCTAACCTAACAAGCCCTTGATAATGGCTCTCAAAAATTGTGGTCACCTGACCTGGTCAAAAAGAGACTTTTAGCAGAAACACACAGGTACGAAGATGCTAATAATGAATCTACATTGTTCGTGAAGAGACAACAGTAATCAGAATCGAAATCGATAGATGTCATCTTCGATGAACAATGAACGTATTACCATAGTCACGAAGTAATCGGAATCGCACTTCAAGAGGCAAGAACTCGTTAATCCTCAGCTTGCACTGGTTTCGACTCCTTCATTACGGGGGAGGGGGTTACAGCTGGATAACGAAAAAACAGAGTCCACCAGATTCAGTTGATTCAACAGATCAATAAGGAAATTGCTCAGAACTTTTGGATCATGGAAGATTGCGTTTTCCCAACATCCCTCCGTTGGTTTTCAATTCTGCTAAATATAGATTTCGAAGAAATATTTTCTCATATGCAATATTGAGTTCATTCAGGGTTCTCAGTCGAATCACAAAAATATCAAATTTCTCATCATAACCAATAGAAAACCAAGTCCAACCCATGTGCATTCATTACATAGGCCAACAAAAAAAATGTTTTTGAAAACTCTGTTTATTCATTAGCTGATTTATTAGCTGATTTTTATAGATTTTTGTGTACTAATACCAAATCTGTTCTTAGTTTTTTCGTATCACCCATACTTTTTGAGGAATTGTTTTTTTTTCACATAATTTAAAATCTGTACGGTATATGGTAAAATAATGAAAATCACTATCATGGTTTTTATTTACAGTGTTGTAATGTAGGTTTCATTAGTTAGTTTTCCCATCAATTTAATATCAGAAAACGCTCATCTTGCTCCTCACTAACATCTCCCAAATTTTCCAGGAAGTAATCAAGATGACTGTTCAAGAAGTGGACTTTCAGGCTCATCAAACATCCTAGTTTTTTAAAATTCCTTTACATGGTAGCTACAATGATACGATATTCTGGGTCTTTTGCATTTCCTAAGAATTTTGTAACAACTCGCTTGAATAATACCCATGCTTCTTTCTCATGTATAGTCATTGTGGTTTCAAAGTTTACGTTGAACATCATTTTTCGAATGTCTGGTCCTACAAAGACGTTTTCTTTAAGTTTAGCCTCTAAAAGGTTTGGAAATTTCTGACAAAGATACTTAAAACAACATCCATCTTTAGCCGTTACAAATTTTTTCATGAGGCCTAGCTTTATATGTAGAGGTGGTGAGAGAATGTTTTCAGAATCTACAAGGTTTTTGCGAAGAATGTTCTTCTCGCCGGGTTTCTAAGACTGCCTCATAGGCCAGTTCTTTCTGCACCAATGTTGATCCCTTATTCTACTGTCCCATTCACACGAAAAACATGGAAATTTAGTAAAACCGCCTTGCTGATCAAGAAGCATGCATGTTACTTTCAAGTCACCACATATTATCCGTTCAAGAGCCAAATAGCCAATTTTATTCAACACTATTCCTAGGTTTCCATAGGTCTCTTTCATATGTACAGATATAGATGCATAAGTGTTACTATTGTGTAATGAAACTAGTTTTGGAAGAATCAGAAACTAGCCTCCAGTCTTCTTTTTTGTATTCAACACCAAACTCTTTGGTCCGACCTGAAATGTCTGAGCAGTACACTAAATCACCTTCTTGTTAAAAAATTCCGAAAACTGCTGCTCTCTCTTCCTAAACACTTATATGCTAGTTTCAACTGCCAACAAGTTCTTTTCTTTTAGTCTAGAACCAAGCAATTCAATTGTTAACTCAAGATCCCTAGCTGAGTAAACGGTTTAGGCTCTATATTTGTTGTAGCACATTGGAACTCATCATAATATTGCTCATCTATATCTGACAGTACATCAGAAAACATTTTATTTTGAACAGAATTCAAATCATCTGGAGGTTCTGGGACCGGCAAATCTACATCGTGTCCTACTGGTCGGATGGGTAGCTTAATATTTTCTTGTTTTTCGAGTTATGACCAGTAATATCAAAACTACAAAAGTAGCAATCATCAATGTGGTTTCCAGGTTTCCTCCATATCATAGAAACAAGCTTTTTTCTCCTTTTTTGACCATTTTCTAAGATCTTCAATTTATACTTATACATATTTATATTTTTACATATTATACCTTATGCAGGGTCCAAGATTTATCCTGTCTGTAATGTTTTCTTGATGTTTTTAATAACAGAGTCACCACAAATATAACAAAAACTGACAGCAGAGTTCTTACAACCGCGATTAGACATTTTAATGAGCACTTGTACTGGAAACCAGAAAGTAAGGTTAGGTTGACAGTAAACAAAACATCAGCTGTGAACAGAACAAGTGCATCATAAGAACAATATAATTTTCCTTTTTCTGGACAGTAAATGTTTTTCAGCAGTGCTGCCAACTCTTCTATATCCAGCAAAAATTATTTTACAATTTTATTTGTAGTTTATAAAAGCTGTCAAATTATATAATAAATCAAATAATTCAATATATTGTTATGCAAATGTGAAAAAATGGTAGGTGATACGGCTCTCTGACTGTCATATTTGGATTTAACAACCTAAAAAACTAATAATAAGGTGTTTCCTAACCTAACCTAACCTAACCTAACCTAACCTAAACTAACCTAAAAAACTAATAATAAGGTGTTTCAAGTTAAAAAAGTTTGTTCATCGTTGGCCTGTGTTATTGCTACACTGTCATCTAACATCTCACAAACAAACTCTCAGAAGAATATCCCACGAAAGGCAACTATCGTCGCTACTGGAAACGGAAACGGTAAATAAAAGAGAGAATCAATTTCAAATCACAATAGAGTCTCCATCTACGATAACAAGATGCCAGGAGCACTAGATATCTCCTTAAACCTCATTATCGGAGTGTCAGATTTGGTATAACGAGTAATCGATAATTTGGAGAGCATTTCAAGTGAGCTGAAACTTGTTATCTACGTCAGTGGGAATCTGTGTTTCCTATTAGTCGTAATTGTGATTGGAGACGATCTGAAGTTGCGTCTACTTCGGTTTTTGATTTATTTTTTTTGGGAGTGCAGGGCAGCGGATTGGAGTTTCAGTTGTCTCGATTCGATTGCCAACTTTTATGAGTAGCAAGTATCCACAGCAATGCCATCGGCACTGAAAAATTCTCTTATTTTTTCGGATTTTCACAGTTATCACAGTTGAAATAAGAGAAATATGTGTCATTCGGCAAAAGAGGTTATTGTAATTAGATTTGTCATCAATTAGGATACCATATTCATTTTCAAAAACCCTGAACATGATTTCCAGCTCATTACTCAATTTTCTTTGATATGTGTTGGCAAAATACAAATTTATACAACCCTATATGATTACAGAAAGACATGAATACGAAAAATAAATAGTACAATGCTGGGTTTCGAAAATATGCGTAATAGTACAAATGATAACCCAACAAAGTGTATGTTCCAGTTTTCATGGAAATATATATTTGATGAACATTTGTAGGTGTT
>WOGO01001088.1:0-19497 GCA_015342085.1 Leptinotarsa defecta | reverse complement strand
CAGTTAGTTTTGAAAATGGTATAATAGCCGAAACCGGTCAACAATAAAGAAATATAGTGGAAAATAGACAAAAGTGTGTTTTTGTAGTGTATTCTCAGTGAACATGAATTTCCACAAAATAAACAAGTCGTCAATCGAAGAAGTGAATCATGGTATATAAAGACATATGTACGATTATATACATTGTCATTAACATGAATACACATAAGATCAGGGGCTTTTGAATGA
This sequence comes from Leptinotarsa defecta, assembly GCA_015342085.1. NCBI lineage: Eukaryota > Metazoa > Arthropoda > Insecta > Coleoptera > Chrysomelidae > Leptinotarsa > Leptinotarsa defecta. Next base: position 19,269 of record WOGO01001088.1, on the reverse strand, counting down.
TGTTGGTTTTTAAGATGTTATTTTAGAACTTAATTTATTTCTGTGTGAAATTTCATATGTCAATCCATGTTTTACATGTATTTTGCTACTTTGCAGTATTGTAAATTGGGTTTTCCCATTGAATAAATAAATAAATAAATAAATAAACATACTCCACTCTTTCTTTCCGAACATCACCTTTGCATACATTTATATTGTGTTCTCATTTTGGGCATACTAGACCACACGTGTGCCCTATTTTATATTAATGAATGATATGCACACTATCTGTGTATACAAACCGTGTGTAGAAGGACCTTGATGGAAAGGGATGTAATAGTGTTTAATTCATACTCACTTTTGTTTTAGCATGCATGGGGGCCCCATTTTCCAATAACATATCAACCACTTGGTCATGTCCGCTTCTTGCTGCACAGTGTAGTGGCGTCAAGCCGTCCCTAGTTTTTGCTTGAATATCAGCGCCCTTGGCCACCAGTAAAGTAACCATATTTATCTTACCCCATTTACTAGCAACATGAAGCGGAGTTATATTATGTTTTGCAGTATAGTTAACGTCAGCACCTTTGTCATATAGCAGCGAAGCAACTTTGTCGTTTCCGTAGTGAGCTGCTATGTGCAAAGGGGTGAATCCGCTTTTCGAAGTTACGTCAGGGTTATGTTCGTTTTGGAGGAGGAGAGTGGCAGCTTTCACGTCGTCTTTTTTGGCAGCTATGTGTAAGGCGGGTAGTCGGACTTTTCCGCGGGTGTCGTTTTCTAATAAAACTGCCACTACCTTATCGTGACCCTGTTGCATTGCCACAGCGAGTGGTGTAAAGCCATCCTGTGGAAATAATTTGGTATGATACATAACGATGTCATCTCAATTCTTTTATTTCACAAAAAGTGCATTATAAATAAATGAAGTGTATTCTATACTAATATAATGATGTTGAAGAATTTTTTGTTTGTTTGTTGAATAGGCTAATCTCTGGAACTACCAGATGAATTGGAAGAAGTATTTTTGATTATGATAGCTACTGTCATAAGGAAGGCTACAATCTATTTAGCATTTTGATAAAATTCTCAGTTAGCCTTTAATATCAAACTGCTTTATTCACAAGTACTGACGTGATGGGTGACAATTTGAAAACTTACTATGGCTTTACCTGAGCAACCAAATAAAATATAAGAAATCGCTGAAAACAACTTTCATAATAGGGAGGGGAGCACAAAATGATGTAATAGCTAACTTGTTTTCACTTACCCCCTCGCCCTCAGCCATCTCAACTTTATATTCTTAAATGGTAACTTTCTACTTGTGATACCTTATCTGAAAGCTCTTAAGAAATGATCTTCAAAGCTACATTCGATGTAGTAAGATTTATTTTAATTTTGAATAAAACACTATTTATTTAAATTAAAATTTCATTTTTTATTATTAATTCAAGGAATGTTCGAAAACATTCTTATTACCATCGTAGTATTAACATTAAGACTCTTAAGACATTTCACACCAGTACTATTTTTGTTTATTTGTATCTGAAAAAATTTGACTCAGTTGATAAGTAACTTCAATGAAAAAAGGCGTTTGAAATATTCGTTTTTGAGAAGTATTTTGTATTGCATTTTTTACTTCATGACAGAAAACGATACTCTTAATATTATTACATTTGATTTTTATTTCGATACGTAGTACACAAGAAACATAATTTTTATCTATAACAATGGTGTACAACACAGCTGAACGCGTGAAAATGATTTTTATTTATGGTAGAGAAGATCAGTGTTTTGTTAAAAACTAAAGAATTCAACGAGAGACACTCTGAAAGAAATGTAAGTCACGTGTACAATCGCCAACTATAGTAGCAACATTTCAAGAAACTCGTACAGTCACAAATAAAAAAGGGATCAACAAACCAACGGATAGTTTGCAATGAATCATACTTCATCGACTCGTCAGGCAGCTATAGCAACCGGATTATCCCGCGAATCTGTGAGGAAAGTACTTCAATTACATAAATTTCATCCACATAAAATGCCTATCCTTCAAGAACTTGGTGACAATGATCCCAGGCAGAAGAATTGAATTTTGTGAAATTATAACAGCTAGAATTATCACAGAACCTCGGCTTATCAAAAATATTCACTTTAGTGACGAGTACACTTTTTATTTAAACGGGCATGCAAATAAATAAAACTGTCGTTACTGGACTGACAAGGACCCACGACTATTTAGAGAAAGGCATACGGAATACCCTGAAAAAGTTAATGTTTGGGCTAGTATACTGGTAGATGCAATTGTTGGTCCATTATTTATTGAAATAAATTTAAATGGCGAAATGTATGCTCTCATGCTAGAAAGATCTATCGAACCTCGGATAGTTCATTAATCAGAGAATCAGAGATACATACACGGAAATTTATCTTAAGAAGAAAACTCATTAAATTTTCAACAGGATAGAGCACCTCCGCATAATGTAGTTCTAGTTGGACAATGGTTAGGGGTTAGGTACTAATTATGCTTATCAATGGAGTGGACAAAGAGGTCCTATCGAATGACCTACTAGATCCCCGGACCTATCTTCTCTTGATTTTTTCCTTTGGGGCCACCTAAAATCTGTTGTTTTTAGGACGCAACCCGAGTCAATAGAGCAACTGAAGGAATGAATAATCAAAGAATGCCCATCTATTTCCAGAGAAACAATTGCCAATGTTAGTCAAGAGTTTGAAATTGATAATAGAAAATAGATAAGGTATCACAAGTAGGGGGTTGCCATATAAGACTAAAAAGTTGGGGTGACTGGGGGCGAGGGGGTAAGTGAAAACAAGTTAGCTATTACATCATTTTGTTTTCCCCTCTCTATTATGGAAGTTGTTGCTTAGATATAGCCATTGTAAGTTTTCAGATTGTCATCCTGTAGTCAGTACCATGTAATGCAAAATATTGGTTTTTCTACCTCAGAAATGAGCAACGAAAGGGCATTTAAGTGCGAAAAAATTATTTAATATTTAAACGAGATTTTAGAGCACTGTTACTAGACAGGTATATTGAACCTTAATTTTATGTTATTTGGACGAATATTTTGTTTAAATGTTATTTAGGGAGGTACACAAATCATTCTTGGCACTTATGGGTTTTGACTTATCTTTTTGCCTATAGATGGGTAAAATCATCAATAAGGAGTGTAACTCTCATGTTGTATAAACCTATCTAGGATTAGTGATTTTTTCCTTTCGTTACTTCCTTATTTGCACAATAAAATTTAAGTTCTGAAAAAGTATTCGAAAATTTATTAGAATTACCAAGTAGATTAGATAGGTTTCATTAACGTTCACTTTTGTTTTCTTTTATTATAATAATGATCACTTTTTTGTTTCTAGACAGCCATTTAAGATATACATCATTTTATTATTTACTTCAGAATATCACGAACTCCATATTAGATAATGAATATTTTGAATCTCAAAATCGAACTTAAATATTGTCTTGTTCTTGGCACACAACTTTCAACTCAACTCCTTAAGATTATGGAGTAAACTTTTGCACGTATCATGATGTTATACTTTTGTTTTAATATCAAGAGAAGGCATTCAGAAACTTGATGAAAACACCAATCTGCACATAAATATACACTATTTTCCAATTATTTCGGTTACAGTAGCAAAATCACAGACGCCGAAGTAACCGACCAGAAACAAAAGCTACCTACTCCTCAATTCAAGTAATGAAACAAATCAAACAATGGAAATCTCGACAGTTACACGATTTCAATTTCGTTCGTACCTCGGTAGCGAGCGCCTGATTCGCTCCTTTTGATAACAAGTAACGGACACAGCCGTCGTGATTTTCCTGAGCTGCCATGTAAAGTGGAGTGAATCCATTTTGGGATTGGACGTTTAAAGTAGCACCATGTTGGATAAGTATTCGCACAACTTCCTCTTGCCCAGCTGAAAGAAAAATGTGGTTGAAAAATTCGAAGCTTATAGGCAGAGGTGGTGGGTGTAAGAAGTGGGCGGTGGCCCACACTGCCCACGGCCTCGCGGTGCAAAGGGCCTCGCGCCTCAAAGCCGAAAATACATTTTAAAAAATCATGGAAAGTACTAAAGTACACGCCATGATTTTTTTAAATAAATACATTAGAAAAATCTCAACCTAAAAATATTCCACTCTTCGGCGCACGAAAGCACGGCGCACGAAAACTTTGTGAATATATGTCTTTTTCTGATAAAGTATATTATATTATAAAATCAAATAATTGACAAATTACCATCTTTATCGGGAAATAAAGTTTTTGGCTTTCTACTACTCCATCTTGATATAAAAAATGTGGGAATCTTCCAAAGAAAGAAAGGAAGTAATTTAAAAATAAGTAACTCCATTCATGGATGTGTAGATCATGCAAAGAAGCAACTTTCAGACACAAACTGGAAGAAAGACACCTGAAACAGCTACTTTCATATAAACATTGAATTACACGAAACAAAAAATTCTTTCGAAACTAATGATTTTATATGAACACTGAATTATACTGAAGATACTTTTCTCTACTCAGTTTGTATTCCAAACATTCGTTATGGAATAAAATCAGATATCATTCACAAGAGTTCTACTTTAAATGAATGGTAAAAAATTGCACTTACATGGAACACTGTCATCCTCACTGGTAGACACCGATGTTTATTACGAATAAATAAAATTGTTTTATAGCTAATAAAGGAATTTAGGAAAGGGAGTGAAATACCTTCTGTAATAAAAAATTACCCCTCCATACCTCAGCCAAAAATTTTAACACTATTATGTGTTATTTTCAGAGAATATTCCATATTTAGGATAATTATTATATCACTAACAATTTTTTGACATGAAACCTAAACTACCAATACTTTGTATTAAAACATTTGGAATCGATAATAACCCACATGTTGCTGTTCTTTTAACAGTGCCAACGTTTTAACAGAGATTCAAAGGTGGTTACCAAGAAAGTTATTTCCATTATATCAGTTATAACTGTGAAGATGAAGTAGTTTCTCGAAATAGTCGAATAGTTCACAAATTTTTCAAAAACTCGATTGACAATTACTTTTTTCATTAGAATCGTGGAATATACATGTTCAGACTGGACGAAGAGAGGGTGGTTGATGCAACTTTGAGTGGAGGTCTAGCAAGGTACATAAACCACTCGTGCAATCCTAACTGTGTGGCAGAACAAGTGGAAGTTGAAAGAGACGTGAGGATAATCATTTTTGCCAAACGTAGAATACAAAGAGGAGAGGAGGTGAGTACACAATAGGAGTGTTAGCCTTTGAAGTATAACCTTGAATTTTGTTGATTTCAGTTATGTTATGACTACAAGTTTGATATTGAAGATGATCAACACAAAATATCGTGCATGTGTGGTGCACCGAATTGTCGAAAGTGGATGAACTAGTTGATCCGTGATCTAATATATTTTCGTTCGATGTTTGTACAGAAGTTGTTGGATTTGTCGTCTCGTGTACATACATATTTTTTATTCTTCATATAAAGCAGACTGTCACAGTGCCATTTTTGAGAATTCAGTCTTAATATACACATTCCATACCGTTGCAATAAAGAGTGATTGTTATATCTAACAGGCATTTATATAAGGATGTAACGTAGCTAAATTGTACTGACTTTTACGAGAACACCCTCTATATTTTGATATGTAGGAGAGCGAAAGTGCTTGAGTTAGGGACCAAATAGGGGCTAAACATTTGGAGTTTTACTATATTGATGTTGTTTACTTGCGATTTTCACTTGAGGTGTGAATCTAACCAAAATTGAAAGAGGTCAAAAAACCCTGGTGAAGAAAATTTCTTTATACCTTTGTACAAATGCTTTTTCACTTGTAAATATTTGCAACTTAATTGATATTCTGAAAATATTTATTTCGCAGAATTTATATTGTCTGTAACACATTTGAGTAACACAGTTTGAATTTTTTTCTTAGAATTCCTTCGCCAGAGAGTTCACGAATCTTGATACACCCTATTCTTGTACACCTTCTTATAAATTGAGTCCCAATGTTTATTTCTTTACAGTGAATTTGTTTTATATTGTTTTCAATTGTGTGTACATAGTCATTTTATAATCACTGTTGTTAGAAATATAGGGTTGGCTCAAGAAAGCTTGACAATGTTTTGAATTGTAGAGTCTTTCGGGGCAGATCTGTAGACCCAGAGTCTTTTATCGCCTGGATACTTTTTTACAAAAACTTAGGAAAATTGCTGTGCAATATGAGTTTTGAAGTATTACAAATGTATACTTTAAAATATTTTTTCTGTAATTTTTTATAGTTAATTTTTGATTGGGCAGAGTCCTGAAAGTTGTTAATTTTTACTATTTTAGGCGTTTATTTTTTTATGTGATGTGAATATATATTTTTTTTCTATTATTCTATTATCGAAGTCGATTATATATTGCTATTTTATTTGTATACTTTACTACTTTTTATTCAATTATAACAGAAAAGTGACAATCACTTATAGTTAAATGAATTGTATTAAGCACTACCTGATCAATGTTTAATTGTTTATGTACAAATTATATTTGTATGTGTAAAATAATGTAAATATAAATAATTCATTAAAAAGTGTTTTGATTTTTTTTGTGATTCATGGTACTGTCAACTTTGAAAATTCCAAAATTCTATTGATATTTCTCCTAAGAATCTGATGGAAATGATAATAAATATGATATGAATATAGTTAGTAAAGACACTTCTGAAGCAGTCATCGTATGGCGAAATGTGTTGCGTTTTTGTAAAACTGTTTAAGGAAAATCTCACAAAGTGCTTTCTGATTATGGATTTTCATTAGGTATCAGCCAATTCCATCATATATAATAATATACCTTCATTTCCAACAGAAAACTTACATTTACAGGACAATGTAAATATTTGAATATGATTGAAAAAATGAAACAGAATAAATATGTTTGAAAAAACAATTTTTCAAGTCATCCTCTGGGTTCAGTAAGGACATTTTTTTTCCAAATGACTTGGTTATAGTGTATGCCTTATTCCTTCATTTCCTATTATTAGATAGAGAAAGGAAAATTTGTCTTAAAGTTGAAGTAAATAATGTATAACAATACACAAATTAGTTTAAATGAAAAAAACATCAAATATAGTACAATATGGAACAAGAATAATTACACTGGCACAAAATTCATACTGTACTGTTGGTACATGGGATGTTTCTTCCCTGCTTGGAGCTTTGTCCACGAGATGGAACTGTTACTAGTTAACAATTTCTTACACAAAGGCATTGTCTATAGATTAATGACAAAGATTTCATACATGCAGTGTGCGCGTGCGTGCTAAAAACACAATAAAAACTAAAATTGCTATCGCTTAGCCGATTCTCTTGAACTTGAAGATTAATCTTCCTCTTGATCTTGAAGATGATCACTTGGTGACTGAAACACGTGTCGAGGTGTTGAAAATAACGGTTTGGTGTGGGATTAAACTTCAGTGATACTCAAATTAAGTAGTTACTTTCATGAGTACTATTCGAGATAAATCAACAGCAAAAAGGGCCAGTGAAAACGCGGGAAAATATAAACCCTTATTACCTTGAAAATTTTAATATTATTACCACATACTATCTTATCGTCGTTTGTTTCATGGTAAAAATCATATTTAGTTTTATTCCCATTGGAAGGACAATAACTGATAAGCTATTTATTTGCAGTATTTTTTGGCGAGTTCTACAGTATCATTCCATAATAATATGCATTAAACTCTCAGAAATATTATTGCATTGAAACGAAAACATTGTTGTCAAAGTTGTGATTCTATATATTTTGTCATCATTTAATGTTTCCTCAACTGTTTAGTATAATTCCCGTACGCCACTGCAAGTAACAGATTAAGGCAAAAGCGTCAGCTATTTCTGAGAATTCAGTACCTACTATTTTGGAAATATAGTTTTCAAATTATCTTTGTATGACGACAAAAGTCTATGGAAGAGTTGGCAGTTGTCGACAATTGACGTATTAGCACAGAATAGTAAGGTACTAGGCTCGTTTTGATTGAAGCAAAGCCGAAAACAGACCATTCATACGTACAGAGTCGAGGTCAATGACGCATTTTCTACTATTATGTTTCTAAAGAGCTCAGTGAGCGTTATTTGTAATTAAGTCTTTTGACAAATCACATTCTGTGATTCGATTACAGTTACTACACTAAAATTCCATAATAATAGGCACTAAATTCTCAGATATATTATATTGAAACGAAAACATTGTTGTTAGGTTGTGGTTCTATATAGTTTTCATCATCTATTTAGTTATAATTTCCGTACGCCACTGCAAGAGACATATTAAGGCAAAAACGTCAGTCATTTTTGAGAGTTTTGTGCATACTATTTTGGAATCATAGTAGCTAATGTAGCTATATACAAAGATAGTGGGTTAGCAAAAAGCGGCCAATCTATATTTACAAATTGCTGTCAGTTTTATCACAACTACTGTGCCGCAATCACCAATGACACAAAACGCCAATCGAAAACATGAGACGTTTGTGTTCTGTGATGACACTTATTAAAATGTGATAAAAATAACTTAATAATTTGATATTTTAATTAGTATCAAGAGCGTTGTGGATCAATTCAAAACAGAAGTGGGTATTATGTCTTACATATATGTTATTTGAAGTCTTTTGATGTTCAAATTTTTATTATTTTCAGATGTTTTCATATTTGAGTAATATACTTGGAAGAAAAGATTATTTATCATCAACTAAGTACAAGGAGATTTTTCGATTTGAACATGATGCTGGCAAAATTGATAGTTCGCACAAAGTCAATAACTTGGAGAAAAGATTCTTAGTATGGACTGGGAAATACAAGAATATAAATGAAGTTCCTGCTTATGTCACACAAAGTGTAATGGAACGTGCTAGAAACCGAATGCGAATCCGAATCGCCAATTATATGATGTTGGGCACTGTGTTAGGTTGTATTGCTATGGTTTATCTGGGAAAACAAGATGCAAAGAGAGGAGAATCAGTTGCAAAACAGAATTTAGATTGGCATGCTCGTATAAACGCTGAAGCCAGAGAGAAAGAGAAAATGAGTCAACAATAGATTGATTTTCTTTTTTCATATAGCCGACAGATCCGATTTATTACTTCATTTCGAAAAATACAGTAGCAACTTCCAAACTGAGTGTATCTAGGAAAAAATAACGGATTAATTGTATTGTTGAAGTAAATATTAATTTTCAATTTTTTTTTCTATCCAAACCCTAGATACATTGAACATGTAGTCTCTTCTGTTTATTGTCAATCAAAGTAAGTTTTTTGTCGGTGAATAATTTGAGGTGCTCTAGTATGATTAAAAATGATTTGTTACAATCTGCCAAATTTCGTTTGAGAGTTGTCAGTTAAGCTCTGAATTTGTCTTCCAGAAATGCTTGTTATTGAAGGTTATAATAAGCAAACTCAACAGATAATGAAATCTGATTAATTATCTTGGAACATGAATGTTTCATATATAATAAATCTATATTTCACTCTAAAAATGATCTTTTTATACAATTGAACATTCAATTTTTTTAATGAATAAATATTTGGTGGTTTTACAATTGGAATACTTCTCAATGAAATTGTCAAATACACTTCAGATAAGACTGAAATCTACAAATAGTCTGAATGAGTTCCTCTGATAGTGAAAATTCCTCAGAGAGGTTAGGTGCATTTACCATGAAAACTGGCAAACTTCTCACATGCAACTTTTGATCCAACTAGATTAATTAAAACTAATGTCCACAGAGAGGGCCTGTCAGTTTCCCATACTTTCTGGAAGGCCATGGAGAAGTGGAAAGCCAAAACCTTTCGTTCCCAAAAACTTAACGCTCTTAAAAATGTTCCCCTTTCAATTCAGTCAAAATTAATGTATTCCCTACTTTTAAGGAGAGATTAGTTTTGGTATATATGCTCTTTGTCTTTATAGTTCTCCATGTTTCTGTATTGTATTTGTTCAGGAGGTTTGAAATAATATTTATAATGTAATTAATAATTTATTTCAATTAAATTTGATTGCATTCTCTAAATGTTCATAAGACAGTCATGTGGGGCGGGTGTCTTGGGAGATTATTCAAAAATAAATCAAGTTATAGACTATTTTCATAGAAAAACTATTAAAAAAATTATTTCTCTATTTGAATTCACCAAAACCTCTTAACATTTCAGTGGTCTTTTCTGTTACTGCCTGTCTCCCGCAGATTTACTCATTTTACGTCATTACAGATATTCACCAGAATGCATACTTTGTGATTATTCTGTGAAGAGCTTAGATACGCCCAAAGAAGCAATTGTATAGCGAAACACGTGTTACGTTTCTGTAAAACGGTAAGGTGAAAATCACATTAAATATAATATTTCTCTAAAGTTTAAACAAGAAATATTTGTCATTGCAAGCCAGCGAGACGAAACTATGGCGATACTGTTATAGGATATGTCCAATGGGAAAATCACTAGGATATATGTGAGTTGAATTTGCTGTTAATATGAATTCCCAATGATTTATGGCCAATATTTTGATGTTTTTCCATTCACACATAAGTGGCTGATTTCAGGGAGACTGGAATGCCTAAGAATCTAGAAAGTTCAATTGAATTTATGGCAAGAAATGAGATATGGTCGGATAATAGCCTCTAAAACATATGTAAACGGTGAAACTATTGATGGTTGTTTCCTGGAAAAAATTTGGGGGCAGTCATTCCAAATTACAGCAATATCTCAAGGCAGGCATATACCTCTCAGAAAAATTTCCTTCAATAGAGGCGTTGCCAGAGGCTGTAAACGAGAAATATGTGGTTGAAATAGGAAGTTCGATTTCTGAATATTTGTAATTTCAGTCCCTAATTATGAAACCAACAATTGTTTAATAAAATACTACAAATATGATGAATAAATTTATTAGTAACAAAGTAAAAAAAATGATTTTGAATTGAAAATACGTATAAAAAAAAGTAGTATAACTCATTTGAAGAATGCTATTTATTATTCACTAAATAGTTTTAAATACTGATGAGTCTACATGTTACTGCAACTTTCAAGTTTAAATATTCAATTATTTAATTCTTGCATGAGGATTCCATTGAGCAAATAGTTGAAATGACACATTCAATATGTATCCCATTTTTTGACTTAACTTTTGCTTTCAAACTATCCCTTCCCTTTGAAACAGATAGAAGTCTCCTAAGCTCTCAACTGTTCTTCAGTGAAACCCATCTGCCATAAAAAAACCATTAGACACAAACAAAACTAAACCATCAAGAGTACCATCAGATATTTAACAGACCATATCGTAGTCTGCCAAATAGGATCAATTGGTTTTTGATTCTCAATTTCAAAAGTCTTTTATACAGCATACATTTTTGTATCTATGTCGGAATAGGTAGATATTTTGTCACTTCTTCAACGGTTTTCTTTCTGAATGAAAGGCTTTAGAAGTTATGTTAGTAATAAAATAGTGTTTTGTATAACCATACACCAAAGAGGGTGAACAAAAAAAATCGCTAGCTACAATTTCTCAAGACATTCAGTTGAAATTTTTTTTAAATGAGTGAAAATTCTTTTGGAATGCCAAATGAAGTTTAGGATATTTTTCGATGAAAATGTCTTTTCCGAAAATTTCCTTTAGTGTTCCATTCTTGTACCCTTATTGCCTCTGATAAATTTATCTTGGTAGATATTATCAACTTTGATCAACTTGAGGTAGTGCCACTAGTAGATGAAAAGACCTTTGTTCAAGTAGATGAAGTTGATGGGTGTGAAGTTTTTCTGGGCTCTTCATCTTCCAGTGTCGGTTTTCTTTTTTTTGTTGATTCGGCAGTGAAAAAGATGTCCTCCCATTGACAACTTGCGTTTTTCCTTGGCGGTATAATATTTACCTGGACACCTTGCGAAACAACAGCTTTTTTTTCAATCTGTCCTATTTCGTTTCCTTGATTATGGAAAACATTCAACATTTTATTTTTTGATTCTTTCATTTCTTGTTGCCTTTTTTTAATTGAACGTCTAGTTTTGACACTTTGGATATCAGGGCGACTTTTCTGGCAATCGAAAATGTGTGGCACCACACCTGGTTTTAGTCTTATGACACCTTCTTTCATTATCTTCAGGTACATAAAATTCTCAATATCTTCTGGTGGCTGAAATTAAAGGATATCCATTATACGCATGATTGCATTATTACTATTATAGTTTAATAACTATTCATAATAGATGTAAATTTCCTTATTGAAATACTATATGCTTTGAATTCTGAATATACTGACCCGTTTGGCGAAAATCAATAACACTATTCATAATAATAATGACAAATCTTCCCAATATAGACTTAATTTATTATATAGGAAATGTACTTACATTAAAATGATCTTCGCAACAAAAACAAGTTCCTTTAACAAACTCCTTTCTTCGCATAGCTATCTGCCAGGCTTTATTCACTTTTTCATCTTTAGGAACAGTTATAAACAATTTGTTTGGTGCATTTCGGGTTGTATTAGAACACCTTGGTACTATACAATATTTTTTCTGAACATTTCTTTCCTCCATAATTCTACAATTCGACAGGCGAATACGAACAAAAAAAATAATTGAACTTTCATTCCCCTTACACCAAACAGTCTGATACTAATGGCGATTTCTAGTCGTCGCCGCATTACGTATATCTGGTGACGTCACACAAAGCTACGCCCTTTTTCACCGAACCAACTTCCTTGGGGCTGTTTTCAGAAGCGTCAGATTTTCTCAGGATTTTTTTAAAATTAAATGCTGAATTCATTTTTGTTATAATAAAAGGTGAAAATGAGAATATTAACCTAACCTATTCACATAATTCGGATCCAATGACTTCATAATATAGACGGGCAACTGAAGATAGATCATTGACTCCAACAACTGAAAAATGATGAAATGAATCACGTTTTGGCAATAACGTCACTCATACACTAATCAGATACGTCACAATGTTTTACGTGTTGCATAATTCTATTGTGATTTTTTAAATTTGATTTGTTACATGGTTCTGTGACGCAGTGACCAAGACATTGTGTGATCCGGAGGTGGAAAAATGATGTAACGGCCAGTCCGTATTATCTATTATAATATTCTTTTACAGAAATGTGAAAGTTAACTCTTTGAAGTGAATCTTAAAAGTATTGTTTGGTAGTTTCCCACTTTTGGAGTGTTGTGTCCATTGATTGTATCATTTTTGATTTTTATATCATACCCACTCGATAAAATATATATATATATATATTTCCAAAAATTTATTCAGCTTCTCATAAATGAATATTGAAAGCTCATTGTTACGATCATAGATTGTATATATCAAACTGACCTGCTGGAGACGCATATCTGTTATACACCGCTGGTCGGAGATTCGAAGACCCTAGAAAATTTCTTTTCGAGATTAGATGATTTCAATGAAGAACTCTGTAAGCCAATCCTCTATCCTATACAAATATCACATGACACTCCGAAAACTGCTTTGATTTCCACTTTCGATCTTGCATTATTAACGTCAAAAATACTTTAACTATATACATTTTGAGAAAATTTGTTTTTAACTAACAGATTTAATATTCCGTAGAAATGTCAATGAATAAAAAGGTCTGACAATTTTTTGTTTTCCTTGATAAGTATGCATCGCCACCTTGCGACGATGTTTAATTTCAATTTCCTAAACTCATAAAGTTGCCTACACTTCCTCAGCTGCTGTTGAAAGTTAGGTTAGGTTAGGAACTGAAAATACCTAAGAATTTGATATGAATTTTATTAAATCCTTCTCGGGAACATTATTTAACCAAATTTTAAATTCTAATGGAAATGTAAGAATGAATGAAATTCAATATGATTACGTTCTTATGATTTGTTTCAGTTTCAACAAATTCGAACAAAATGGGTAAACCGATGGATGATAAGAGACGTTAAGAGGCGAAAAGTAACAACAGAGTATGCTCCTTTACGTTTACGAATTAATTCGCTTCGCAGAAATGATATCCTTCCCCCAGAAATAAAGGAACTAGCTGATGCACAAATTGAAGCCTTACCTCGTGATTCTGCCCTAATGAGAACTACGAAAAGATGCGTAATAACATCTAGACCTAGAGGTGTAGTGTACCGTTGGAGAATGAGCAGAATTGTATTCAGAAACCTGGCCGATTATAATAAATTATGCGGAGTTCAACGAGCAATGTGGTAGTTTACCATATTTTTGTTTATTAAATGCTGTAGAAATTTTTTCATTTTTGAATCACAAAAAATCTTCCAGTCCTAGAATAACTTCTCAAATTCTATCTCCGCGACAGCCTTTAGCTCTTTCAACAATACGCTTTCCATGTAATATACTTGTAAAATGATAACCCATGAAACAGGAAAGACCTCTGTATCAATTTGATGGGAATATATTGTATATTGGCTTACTTATTAAAATTAACTATGTAAATATAACAAAAAGGAACTGACTGAAGGGTTTCTTGCAAAGTACAAAATTAGGTACTGCTCACTGTGGTACAAGTTTGTCATTTTGGGCGTTCCCAATAGATTTCATAATAGTTTTTATACTTTCGACAAAATATTCATTAGACTTAGCAATTTACTACGGATCACAGGATATTTTACTACAGCCTCACACTGATTTTCGAATTATAGTTAAATCTAGCTCTTTGCATCAAAGCAATCTAATGGAGTTCCCAAAGGCTAGGTTGTGGGTTTTCTTTTATTCATAATCTATGTTAGCAGTCTCTTTTCCTACATATTACTCTATAATTGTTTTGCTTTCGCTGATGATACTACTCTAACGGCATCTGGAAATGTCTAAGGTAATTTGGTATGTGATAAAAATTGAATACAACATGCAAATAGGATATAACTAAAAATAAAATCTCAAAATATTGTCCCAACTACCTACACTGTAGGTTCTGGTAAATGCCTGCCTAAAAAAATACTTCCCCGGCTAATAACACGTTGGATATTGAATTATATTCGACAGACATTTATACCTAACAGAGGGGAGAGTCTTTCAAACGTGCCTCGTTCATCCAGCTGCAGGATCATGCTGAAATTATTTGAAATTCTACAGATCTCAAAACTTGTGATTTATTCTGGAAGCAAATTAAGCATGTAATGCGAAATCTATATTATTTGACCTGTTTTACTGCAACTATTTTTGTAGTAGCATTATTATTGAGCTCAAACGGAGAACCTCGGGATTTCGTTATTGAATGTGGGTAAGGCCAGCAAAAAAGAAATGAGAAACACAGTGTTGTCCTTTTATTTTTTACAA
This sequence comes from Leptinotarsa defecta, assembly GCA_015342085.1. Classification (NCBI taxonomy): domain Eukaryota; kingdom Metazoa; phylum Arthropoda; class Insecta; order Coleoptera; family Chrysomelidae; genus Leptinotarsa; species Leptinotarsa defecta. The sequence goes on along the minus strand of WOGO01001088.1, from coordinate 3,966 downwards.
TTGTTAAAACTCGCAGCTTCAGCTCCACACTAAAAGAAGACATTCGTCTTACACAATTGTACATAAAAAATGAGTGTTTGAATTGAACTACGTTCTACTGAGTTATTGTTAATTTGGAAGTTTCAGACAGTCCAATGAATATTTAAAGGTATGTATTTTTCTTACCAAAAGAAGACTGACAAGTGTGAAAAATACTGAGAAGCAAATAGGCATAAAAGAAAGGCACAGCTTATTATTACCCATAACATAAACAAAACTTTAATAACATAAGCTTCATCTACGGAGTGAAGGGAGCAAGATGTTCTGTCTTATTATATTGGATTCATGTTTATGCTTTTCTGTTACTTACATTAATATATCTTCATGAGTGTCTCCTTGTGGAGAAACTTTCAGCATATATCTCCGATCAACTTTGATGTACTTTGTGTCAGAGATTTTACAAGATCTTCATTTGGTTTATCAAAGTTATCTCATAGTTGATTGAAAGAATTCTCCAAAATCCTACCTGGCAAAAGTAACAATTGGATTTGAACCTTAATCTTCAATGAACTTACCCGTAGTTAATTTTAAATTTTTTCAAAATTCTAGAAAAAATTCAAATATCCATTAGAGTTTTATTGGTTCCGCCCAGAGATGGAAAAATATATTTCACAAGTGAAACTCAAAAGTCATGTAAAATTTAAAAGAGTTTATTTTTTATAATTATGATAAATTATAATACAAACAAAATGTGTAAGCTTAGGTTTAAGCAATAATTTAAGAGCTAAATGAGACACATTTAAAACAAAAATTACATTTTCATTGTAAGTATACAAGTTCCCTCCGAGTCTAGCCTACAAAATACACAACATAAATAGGGGGGAAACAATTTTGTGATTTATCAACAGTCATTATAGTTCATTAAATAAATAAATGTGCCATTTACACGTATAGAACACAATAAACCGACGACTCCATCAATGAATCTGGCTCTGCTTATTTAAAGCCATAACGGAATTTAACGAAAAAAATTTCATAACAAATATCTCACAAATTACAGTACTTATGTATGTACATAAACTTCTAATATATATAAATTAACAAAGTGACTCGTTAATTAAAAAAAATATATGACAAGATTCAAAATGGTCATCGTAAATATATACAGGTATTGGTATAAAATAAGGATACCTTATAAAAAAATATATAGTTAAATTGAGTTATGACTTTAGATGGAAATTATATTACAGAAAATTATCACAAAATCAAGTAATGTTCGATGGGTTGGTAACGAGCTGACAGAAGTTTTTATTTTCCTCTCCCAACTCAACACAATCTGGACTGTTATAACAAATCACTGAGAAACAAATTCAATTCATCAACTGCTAGATCGGTCCTTAAATTATTGTTTAAAATAAAAATATATTGAAATGTACGACTGTCGGAAAAACTATTTTGTTGATCGCTTCCATTTTACAAAATTTCTTTTTGTTCTTCTGTCAGCTAAGAAACGCCCAGAACATAAATATTCAAAGAGCACAATTTCATATAGTTTTCCTAGATATTTACACTGAATTTTCTTATTATGTTAAAGACAAACTTTCACTAGTTACTAAAAAAAAAAGCAATTGTATAAACATGTTGACTGCATCGACTTTGAGAGTCCGTTTATTTTCTGATAAAAACAAAAGCTAACTAGAAAAACGACTGTGGTAATACGCATAGTTATTTACATTTCTCCGGACAGATCCTCTCAACACACGTGGTCAAAATGAACGCTCGGGACTACTGTTAAGGAACATGTTTAGGAAAAATGCATCCCAGTCAATATAAAAATTCAGAAAATGCGTCAAGTTACATTTTATATACAAACATATCACATGTTCCTCTTTCCGTCCTCATAAATATATATACCTCTCTCCAAAATGAAGTCGACAACCAAAAGTGCAAGAGGCGCTTAAAGCTTTATATAAAAATGAAAAGCGGGCGACGAACTCTCTTTTCGCCTTCAATTGTTACCTTAGGTATTTGGGTTATTCTCACAGCTTTGCGTCACATCTGGAAGTTCAGAGTTGCTTTCCTCTTGCTGGAGTTGATCTGAAGGTGGTGGTGCTTCCTCTTGCGAAATCTGGTCTTCGCTGACATCTTCCTCTTCCCTTTCGATTTCCGGCATCATTTCCAAAGCTTTCTCTAGAGTTTTCCTGGCGCTGTTCGACCTCTCCAAAAAGTACCCGTTGGAGCTTTCATTGCTTTGCGCCGGGGGAGACCATGTGTTATAGGAATACTGAGTGTTGGGAGGGTACTTCCTCTCTAGCTCGTCTTGCAGCCAATTGACAGCTGAAGCCCAAGATCTGCGGACATCTGCCTGGCGCATGAGCAGAGAATGAGCGGCCGGACACCTGTTGAAGAGTGCCACCATCGCTTTTATACACTGGTATGCTCTCTTCTGGTAGTGGCTCTTTGCACGGATGATGGTTTCTAACAGGCCTTCACGTTCTTCAGGAACACCTAAAACAGTGAAGTTTCAGTTCAAAGGAAATATTTTCCTCATGAATACACAGACACCATTTACTTGACAAACATTAAAAACACTAATCCATTTAAAGTTTTGGCTTCTCTCAAATTCCCAAAAATCTGAACCTCACTTGATTGAACATTATAAATCAAGATTGCGAGAGCACAAACATAATGTAAAGTTGGCAAAAAATAATTATTTTAAGTCTAGAATAAACCATTCAGAAAACAAAACTAGAGAAACTTGGAAGATAATAAATAAAGAATTAGGACGAAGCACAAACAACTCGAAAAAAACAATAACTCTCAACTATGATGATGGGTCTAAAATTGACTCAGAGGAAGTAACTGAAATATTTGCTGAATATTTCTCAAATGCAGCTGAAAATTCCATATCAAATCACTTCGGGCAAAACTTATCTTTACCCTGTACTGTTACTGAAAATATTACCATTATTGAACCGTTCCAATCTTATCCGGTTACGGAATATGAGATATTGAATGTCCTATCAGAAATGAAAAACAAAAAAACGGCAGGCTTTGATGAACTATCAATTATAACAATTAAGAAAATATTACCATCTATTGTCGTTCCTTTAACATACTTAATGAATCAATCACTTATACAAGGATACTTTCCAGAAGTTCTGAAAAAATCACTCGTTATACCTGTATATAAAAAAGGAAACCCCACAGAAAGGGACAACTATAGGCAAATATCTTTGTTATGCTCGATATCTAAATTATTTGAAAAAGTTGTAGCACGTAGGGTTATGGATCATTTGGAATCAAATAGGCTGTTATGTATGTCTCAGCATGGTTTCAGGAAAAATAAATCTATAGAAACAGCTTCCTATCATCTTCTGAATTATATTTACACAGAGATTGATAAAAAAAATTATGTGATCTCACTATTTTTCGATCTATCAAAAGCGTTTGATACAGTATGCGCGGAATTTCTCATAAAAAAACTGTCATTGTTCGGGTTTCCACGAAATATAATAAATTGGATACAATCCTATATGACAAACAGAGAAATGGTTGTAATCTGCAATGGAGTTACATCTGAGTCAAAGACGGTAAAACTCGGGGTGCCACAGGGCTCTGTTCTAGGACCTCTACTGTTTCTTCTCTATGTTAATGATCTTCCTCAACATATAAAGGGAGGCTACGTCACAATGTTTGCTGATGATACAACGATAACCATAGCAGGCAATAATGCTGAGCAACTCATCAGCAAATCTGAACATATTATTGATCAGTTCAGTACCTGGTGCCAAAGAAATAAGCTCATTCTAAATACTTCTAAATCGATCAGTGTTAACTTTCACTTCAGAAGAAATATTCCAATTGGTCGACACTCTAGTTATGACATCAAAACTTCTGAAGAAATGAAATTTTTAGGGACGTTCCTAGACGCCAATCTAAATTGGGAAAGGCAGGTGGACTATATATGTGCTAAGTTAAATAGAG
>WOGO01001087.1:0-19504 GCA_015342085.1 Leptinotarsa defecta | reverse complement strand
GTGGACAGGTCACTGGGAGACATTTCCTTTATATCGGCAGGTGTAGGCCAAGACACCTGCCGCAACCTAGAGGTTGGTCACCTCTGGCAGAGCTCCGCATCACAATAAGGTTTCGCCCAGTTCCCCAAGGGGATCGTTCGTAACCACATATCACCCTGCGGCCATTCAGCTGTCGGCACGGTTCGTTACACCTTAGCTTGGGTAGGCTGGTCCACGGGGGCATGTTTTACAAAGGCTTTTGGTGAGTTTTAGTTCCCCTTACCCTACTTATTTCTGCCACTGACCAGGAGCCCGGTGACTCCGTCCGTAAGGCCACATTGGCTTCCCGGACAGGGCCTCCAGTCCCCTGGCCATTCCCCTATCCGCCACCTGGGACGTGCCCGATAGGTAGCTCACCTACAGGAAGATACCAGGGTTATTGCATATTTGCAACGAAGAACCAGTGTTTTCACTTCCTACATTTGATTCAACCGATGAAACTGATGTAGTAGTGGGCCATGTATTTAACAAAGCAAAGGACAAGGATTTTCCTGATTCGAATCCTGAATCAATGTTTTTTGTTTTACTTTCATCACTAAAAACTTGTAGCAATATTATCTGGCACGTCTATAGCGGCTGAATAAGCACACTACCTTATGTCCCGCTTGGATAAACGTCCTTGGCGAGCAGAGAACTGTCTCTTGCTGCTTGCTGTCCGGCGAACAACGGCTCGGTCGTGTTATGACTGAACCGAAGATATCGAAGATACTAACCTCTCCAACATCTGTGTCACTTACTGTAATTTAACATTCTTCGCATTCTTCGGTCGGTTCCGTGCCAACAAAAAGTTCCCATCATCGGCGTTACATTGTCGTTTTACGTGCGAATAATGCCGCTTTTACTGCTAGCCTTAGATTGTGAAGGACTTCGATAATTGTTCTGTGGTTGGACCGTCTCTAGCGAGCTAGTCGAAGTAATTTCAGGTTTACCCATTGCATTTTTTGAGTCTATCGGTTCGTTGACTTTTGCACTACCAAAAATAGTTCAGTGAATCGAACATGCGGATGATAGTTATGAAAGGAGTTTATAAATTTTGAAATACATATTTTGGACATCCCTTGAATTGTCAAGTGTCACAGAATTCAGGACAATATAATCACGAATAAAGTTAAGCAAACAGGTAGATAATACATATAAAGGGAGTTACTATTATCTATGTTGACATGAGAATTTTAGACCCAAACTCAATGTTCCATCCCTTCAATCGACAAGTGTCACATACTTCAGGGCAGAATAATATTCACATGCGAATGAAGTTATGCAAACAGGTACAGCTTGTCAAGTCTAGGAAGAGAGCCGTACCGTAGTACCGTACTAGCGAAAGAGAGAGAGAGCAGTAATTCACAAGTCTCTTCCTAGATTTGACTAGCTGTATATAATACATTTGGAGGGAGTTACTATTATCAATATTGGGAGTGAGATTTTGTACCCAAACTTATTGTTCCATGCCTTCAATCGACAAATGTCACATATGTCAGGGCATTAAAATCTTCACTTGCGAGTAAAGTGAAGCAAACTGGTAGATAATACATTTAGAGGGAGTTACTTTCATCAATGTTGAAGGGGAAATTTTAGACACGAACTTAAAGTTCCATCCCTTCAATTGACAAGTGTTACTGAATAAAGTGAAGCAAACAGATAGAAAATAGTACATTTGAAGGGAGTAACTATTATTAATGCTGAGAGGGAATTTTGAACACGAACTTGAAGTTCCATCCCTTCAATTGAAAAGTGTTGCTGTATTGAGGGCATTATAGTCTTCACTTACGAATAAAGTGAAGCAGAGAAGTAGATAATACGTTTAAAGGAAGTTACTATCGTCAATATTGAAAGGGAAGTTTAGACACGAATTTAATGTTCCATCCCTTCAATTGACAAGTGTCGCAGAATTCATGATATTATAACCTACACTAACGAATAAAGTGAAGCAAACAAGTAGATTATACGTTTAAAGGAAGTTACTATTGTCAATATTGAAAGGGAATTTTAGACACGAATTTAATGTTCCATCCCTTCAATTGACAAGCACTAACGAATAAAGTGAAGCAAGCAAGTAGATAATATGTTTAAAGGAAGTTACTATTGTCAATATCCCGAATTCTGTGACACTTGTCAATTGAAGGGATGGAACATTGAATTCGTGTCTAAAATTCCCTTTCAATATTGACAATAGTAACTTCAAGCAAGCAAGTAGATAATATGTTCAAAGGAAGTTACTATTGTCAATATTGAAAGGGAATTTTAGACACGAATTTAATGTTCCATCCCTTCAATTGACAAGTGTCACAGAATTCGGGATATTATAATCTTGCTAGAAGGTATATGCTGAAGGCATTCTTTGTGGAAAATTAAGGAAATCTGAAAACTTTCGATTGGCAACACTGCCAAGAGGCCGATGCACAGGTTCAACGTCGGTCACAGGTGGAACGGGAGCTAACAAAGAACTTAGAAATGTGAAATGGATGCAAACATGTTCACGAGGTCGATTCCGAGAGATAGTTGTCCGGCATGAAATGTGATTGTTCCTTTTCTTGTGCGCGTCGATGATTTATTTATGAGCGAACGAATTATTTCTCTCGTGGTATTCGCTATCTGGTCGAGTTTTCACTTCTCGAGTCGCGGATTAGCATAGTGGTGTAAGTCAAAAATTCTCATAAGTGTATCCTTAACTGTGTGATTAGATTCAGTTTTAAAAAGTGACTATTTATAGCTTACCTAACAAGAACATTTTCTACTTTCACGGCTTGTATTTGATTTTTTGAATCACCAAATTTCGAATTCGAAGTATCTACTTCAGAGACGAAATTTAACAAAGTTTAAAATTGGAATTTGAGAAAATTTTCAGTTTAAGGTAGGAATTTGATTAAAATTCCAATTTTATGGTTGGAATTTAACAATATTCCAAATTTCAGATAGGAGTTTCAAACGTTTCGGAGTAAAAGTCGGAATTGAATGAAATGCTGAGTTAACAGTTGGAATTTGAGGTCGGAATTTATTAAAATTCCAAAACTAGTTCGAAATTTAACAAAATTTTGAAATCTAAGTTGTAATGTTACTACATTTCAAATTTGAGTTCGGAGTTTGAAAAGTTTGCGAGTGAAAGTATTGAATGAAAGGCTGAGTTTACAAAATTTCAAATTTGAGAATTTGGAGTTGTAATTTTACAAATTTTCAAATTGGAGATCGGAACTTAACAAAACTCCAAATTTGAAGTTGAAATTTAACAAAATTTTCAGTACAAGTCGAATTTTAACAAAATTACAAATTTGAGTATGAAATTCAACAAAATTCCAAATTTTGGTTTGGAATTTGAAAATTTTACGAAAAAAGTCGAAATTGAATAAAAGGCTGAGTTTATAAAATTTCAAATTTGAGAATTTGGAGTTGTAATTTTACAAATTTTCAAATTGGAGATCGGAACTTAACATAACTTCAAATTTGAAGTTGGGATTTAACGAAATTTTCAGTACAAGTCGAATTTCAACAAAATTACAAATTTGAGGATGAAATTCAACAAAATTCCAAATTTGAGTTTGGAATTTGAAAATTTTACGAGAACAGTCGGAATTGAATGAAAGGCTGACTTTACAAAATTTGAAAATTTGGAATTGTAATTTTCAAATTTGAGCTCGGAACTTGACAAAACTTCAAATTTGAAGTTGGAATCGTACAAGTCGAATTTTAACAAAATTACAAATTTGAGATTTTGGAGTTGTAATTTCACAAATTTGAAGTTGGAATCTAACAAAATTTCCAGTACAAGTCGTATTTTAAGAAAATTACAAATTTGATGATAAAATTCAACAAAATTCCAAATTTGGGTTTGGAATTTGAAAAATTGACGAGAGAAAAGTCGAAATTGAATGAAAGGCTGAGTTTACAGTTGGAATTTGAAGTTAGACTACATTAAAATTTCTAAATTGAGGTCGGAATTTAACAAAAGTTTGAGTTTGAAGTGTAATTTTACTAAATTCCAAATTTGAGTTCGGAGTTTCAGAAATTTCCAAACGAAAGTCGGAAATGAATGAAATGCTGACTTTTCAGTTGACATTTGAGGTCGGAATACATTAACATTCCAAAATTAAGGTTGGAATTTAACAAAAGTTTGAAGTTGTAATTTTATAAAGTTTCAAATTTCAGATCGGATCTTGACAAAATTTAAAATTTGAAGTTGGAATTTGAAAAAAAATCCAGTTTCAGTGAAAATTTTTAAAAAATCCAAATTTGAGGATTAAAATCAACAAAATTTCGAAATTGAGTTTGGAATTTAAAAAAAATTCCGAGTTGAAAGTCGGAATCGAATTGAATGCTTAGTTTACAGTTGGAATTTGAGAGCGGATTCATTAAAATTCCAAAACTAAGGTCGGAAATCAACAGAATTTTGAGTTTGAAGTTGTTATTTTAAAAAATTGGAAATTTGGGATCGAACCTTGATAAAAAATTTGATTTGCAGTTGAGATTCAAGAAAGTTTTCAGTTTGAGTCGAACTATAACGAAATTCCCAATTTTAGGGTGGAATTCAACAAAATTCCAAATTTGAAAAATTTCCGAATTGAAAATCTGGATTGAATACAGATGGAATTTGAGGTCGAAATTAATCAAAATAACAAAAATGAGATCGGAATTCCACAAAAGTTTGAGTTTGAAGTTGTAATTTCCAAATTTGGGATCGGAAAGTAACAAAATTTCAAATTTGAAATTGGAATTCAACGAAATTTTCAGTTCAAGTCAAAATTTAACAAAATCATAAAAAGTTTGAGTTTAGAATTTAAAAACTTTCCGAAGTCTGAATTGAATGAAATGCTGAGATTTCACTTGAAGTTTGAGGTCGGAATTGAATAAAATTCCTCATTGAAGTCGGAATTTCAGAAAATTCCAAATTTGAGATAAGAATTTAACAAAATCTCAATTTTGAGGTTGGAATTTTATAAAATTACAAATTGTTGGTTAAAATTTACCAAAAGTCCAAATTTGAGGTTGGAATTTAACAAAATTCCAAATTTGAGGTTGGAATTTACCAGAAATACAAATTTCAGTTCAGGAATTTAAAAAATCTGACTTTCGACTGGCCTTATTTCCAAATGTAGACCGCGGGCGCCAAATTTTGAGTTAGATGCGTAATCAGCGAACAGAAATAAGTTCAATAACTAGCTCGAGCCGTTGAAACAGTGAAAGATTTATTAATGAGCTACACAAGCTACAGCTAAGGACTCCCACTTTCTTTTGGGCCTCCAAAAACAATAATTGTCCCAGTGTGTAGTTGCCAGCATAAGTAAACCTTACCGTAAACGATACTCCGTAACTAGAAGAAAGTTAACTGTCGCTGCGAAGAAGAGGAATTAAATCCTGCACAGCTATTCCTTACTCGCGTTTCGAATGTCCGTTCACTTTGTGGACGTGGCAACAGTGCAAATTCTAATTCAGCGAGCAGCGTGACCACGTACTTGGTCGGGTAATAACCGAACAGCCGATAGCCACGGTATACTCCGATCCGTGCATTCGATGGAATTCGTTTGAATATCGGTAGCGGGTCCGCGTTCAAGTAGTTACTCGAGTGTTTCTGCAACCTTCGAGCGAATCATGTGATCTATGCATGTGTGTCAAACTCTTGCATGTTTATGTGTCAGACATTGTTTTGTTTCGTCGTTGTATATTCGTTTGAATGTCCGCTACTCAGTTTTCTGTGGATTTGGATAATTTCTGAATGCTGCGGAGGTGTTGTGTTTTTTGGTGCGGCGAATGGTGAGTGAATGAACTTTTGGGAATTCATTATTCGATTGATCGAGTGTTTACAATTTGGTTTTTGACACATCATCAACATTTATTTCGGGTTGGTAATTTGCCGATGAGGGCTTTGTTTTTGCGTTTTGATTACCTATACCGTGGGGAATCTTTTGTTCTCAGAGTGGTAATTTGGAATCGTTTACCACTTGAGTTGTATGTATCAAGTTGAGTGAAGGGATTGGGATAAATATTTGATAAATTTGCCTTTTTTAAATACCCACTATTTAGGGTTTCATCACTATTAACTAAAATCCGACTATGACTCAATAAGTGCATGACATATTTTCAAGAGACGTTCAAAATTCGGCAGATATTCATTGATTGTGGTAATGCAGAATAAAGTTGCCAGGAAAAGTAAATGCACTGAATGCCAAAAAACACGTACTCGTTTTTTTACTTCACGCTGCGTAACTCTCAAGTTAGTTGTCCATTGTAGAATAATTTTCACTCCTTGACTATGTACGTAATAGGTTTCAGCTCTGATTTCGATATCTTCTTTTAGCACTAGTGCTCATTATACGAGGTCTGTTGAAAAATGAAGGTGAATTTTCATATTTTTTATTTTTTGGTAAATATTCGTTTTGGGGGCATCCGGCATCCACAAACATTTATTCACTAGGTCACCTTTACACCTTATTCCTCCTTCTGTAACACTTTTCACTTCAATAATCAACATTTTTCCAATAAAAAAGTTGAAAAATGCATGGAGCTGCTTTTTGGTTATATATCTCTGTATTTTACGTTTTTAAGGTTAATGGTATAGTTGGTACGACTGATGCAGTCCATATTCCTAAAGTAATTCAGATGTTTTTTACCTTCATTCTTTAGATCGTAAATTAGTTTTTGGTGGTGTATTACGAATTTGAAATAGTAGGCGGCGGCAAATACCAACCGCTTTTTTCTGAAATGTCACTACTTAGTAACTAATCTAGAAATAGAATAATGTCACCAAGAGAAGCATTCGTTTTTAAATTGAGTTTTTGATAAGGTAAATGTTCATTTTTGAAGTGAAAAGTGTCAAAGAAGGAGAGATAAGGTGTAAAGGTGACCTAGTGAATGAATGTTTGTGTTTTTAAATAGTTTATTTTGTGAAAACGAAAGCTGAAAAGTCGCTCTTTTCTGAACTTTGAAGGGCCGTAACTTTGTAAATGAGGGAGAGCACCGCTTTTTTTCTTTCGGATTCGTAATCTACGCATCAAAATACGTAAGTACCCACAAACATTTTTTCAAAATCGCCGGGTAACCTCAAAACGGAAATTTACCGAAACAATACTTATTGCAAGAATATAAAGCAATTTTTGAATACTTAGGAGCAAACATCATTGGTACCACCAACTCAAAATTGAAGGAAAAAAAAAATCTCAATTTTAACGATTTATACTGAAACATTGAAGTTTATGTTCATTCACTGAAGAGAAATATAACCTCATAGCGTCTATTGTGTTTGCTCAAAGGAACTTTTTTGTAGCAAATTCATTTCCCTATAAAATTACTGAAAATAACTTATGTATACCGAAAAAACAGAAAAAGATTTCTCGTGTTACTTATAAGTGAAATATAATTCTCGAATGAGCAATGCCTATAAATGACTCAAATTTTTTTTCCAACGAAAATTTTCTTTCTATAAATCATCAGATTTCCAGGTGGGACCGAGAAAACAAAATATGGCCTAAAAATGAAACACATGTATAAATTTTCTACAAATATTAAAATTTATTATGGGTTTTCACTGATGAACTAACATTTTTGAGTAGATTTTTTATTTTTATCTATTATTTTCATTATCGGATACATCAGTACTTAAATACTGTGGTCGTTTATAAGACCGAGACAATAGACTTATGGTATGTTTTCAAATGTGTTCGAATGAAAATTAGAAATTCATCTAGAGAAAACTGCATCGATTGTTGTTTCATGTCTTCCATTCTTTCAGTGAAGAATAACTATTTTTTGGCATGCTTTCCTCTCACAACAGTATATGAAATTTGAAGAAAAGTAATTGGTGATGATCGACCAAATTTTTGTCCATGTTGCCAATATAAGTTAATTGATACTTTGACATTAGATATTCAAGACAAACACTACCATATAATTTCTCTTTTAAGGTGTTTCCCGCACAGGGAATAAAGGTTCTGAGTTGTTAGTTGGGGATGTTTTATTCAATAATTTGACAAAATTGTGATTTGAAATAAACAGGAACTGGGTCTTTAATCATTTTTCGAAAACGGTCACATTCTTCTTTCCATCGCGCAACTTTTCCTAAAAATGTTAATTTTATTTGGTGACACTTGCACTTTTTCTCTTTCTCAGGTGGCTTTGTGACATCATGAGTTTCAGTTTTCTCCGTACTCATATTCTCATTATTTTCTACAGTGTCCTTCAAGAAAGCATTCTTCAGAGCAATTGAGGATATGTCGATATCTTGAATTGAACAATTTCGAAAATTTGATAAAAGAGCATCTGCTTTTTTGGAGTCTAGTACTTTTTTAATGACCCTGATTGTTGTATAAAGGAGCTCTTTTTTTTTATTTTGTTTATATTTTGTCAGACATACGTTTTCTTCCGTGATAGTCTTATTCAAATATCTTTTCGCATAACTTTCGGAATAATGTTTTTTGAATTGTATGAGATCAAAATGTTTGCGTTTCATTTTGATTTTTTCGATTATGGCATCAGATTCATTTTTTTCCTTCGAATCAATCATACTTTTCGACCAAAATTGTACTCCAGAAGTTCTATTAATGACAAATAGTTTTTTGTAAATATTGTTTTTATAATGATTGCAACCGAATGCATTATGAGGTCCGTTCAAGAAACTCGTGTTTCTTTTACAGTTGCCTTCATAATCAGAGTAAAAATGTTTATTGTAACTATCTTGAGCATGCAAGAATTGGGACGTTGGGTCGAATTTTTTGTTCATAAAGGGAATAATATTGAATGAACAAATATAATTTGATCCACATACGTTACAATGCTTGTCAAATTCAACCTTTTTGTCACTTATTTCGGTTGATACATCGGTACCTATTTTCAGCGTTAATGTATCATTTGCATGTCGAGAGAGACATACATCATTATCCAAATAAACTTTCAAGTCATCATTGGGATTATAAGAAACTGTTGCATAATATAGGTGTTCGTATGAAAATAACAAAGAAATGTAAACATAACCGTCCATCATTTCTTTCGACTCATATACAGTACTGGAAATCTTAGTGCCATCAGGAAATTTGACAATTTGAGTTCCCATTTTATCTAAAATGATCTGTAATCCATCTTCTCTTTCGAAATAAATTTCTTCTGCCAAAAAATCTTGTTCGCAGGTCGTGTAGAACAGTTTTTTCTGAGTGATATGGTTTTTTTCCAGAGTTGTTTTGGTACCGTCAAATCGTAGTAACATCCTTCTTAAATACGGTACCTTCATATTTTCAAGAACCTGAGATAGATCTTCTCTAATGATATATCCCTTTTTGGTCTGGAAACAAGCTCTTCTACTGGAATAACGGCGACTTTGTGTACTGTTTTTTATTATTTCGGTAATTTTCTTTCGGTAATCGTTGATGTTTTTGCAATGACATGTTTTGAGGTTGGATTGTCTGATGCGATCATTTTCACTATCTGGCTTTTCAAAAGTAATGATGTCTCCGTTGGATTTCAGTAGAGTAATGGTGCCGTCTGTTTTCTTTATCAAGACAGTACCTTCTCTCGTGAAGAGTCTAAATTCCTCGTTGTTTACTAATGGAAGGTATATATATTCCTGTTTCAGTTCTACCAAATTATCATTGATTTGCGATGGATAACAACTTATATATAAGCCATTTGGTAAACAAATACGAAAATCAACTGTTTTTTCCACTGCTAAATTAGATTTTGTATCATTTATGTTTACAAATCTTTTACTGAATGCTTCAGACGATGGTTTCTGAGCGACTTCATCTATGAATCTCCTGAGAATACCACTGAGAGGTATTTCGGATCTGTTTTCAAGTCTTCTTAAGTATTTCATGTTGTTACCAACCTTATATACTGAATAATTTCCATCAATTGCATCTTTCAAATTATTGAATACATTCGCTTCAAATGAATTTATATTATGTGGTGTACTATAATTACTATTTTCAGTAAAATCATCCATGTTGACGGTTATAACTTTGATGTTGGCATTATTGAAAATCGAAATACCCATTTCAGTATCATCAACGATCCCTGGTTCTTCATTGGTTTCGGAAGGAACTTCTATCCTTGGTGAAATATTTGGTTTATTTTTTTTTATGTGATCTTGCAATATAAATGTTATTACGGTTTTGTTTTTCAGAGTATAGTGGAAAGTGTAGTTGCTCAATATTCTCGAATGTAACGTGAGGATATTACCCATACAACTCAAGTTCACTGAACATCTGGATTCATTATCGATCATTCCAGTATTTTCTACTATGATTTTAACATTATCATGACTGCAGAAAGTAGTCCTAGCACCTCTGACACAGTGGTATTTAGTTCCCAAATCATATCCCAAAAATTGCTTATTGTTTACTGATTCGCTTGGTTCATTCATCCCATTACCATTAGTAGGATCGATTCGGATTTGCTCACGAATACTTTCAGAAGGTGACATTTCTTCTACTTTTGTGCATTTGTTCATATCTTCTTCAAGTATCATTTTGGAATTGAGAAGATATCTATAGTCCTTATACAAATCAAGATTTTTCATCAGCTCCACTCCTTCGCAGTTCTCTCCGAATTCACCTCTGCTGTTATTTTTCAACGACGTGTTTTCTTCCAGCCATTTGGATTGTTCTACTAGCACATACTTACAGAAATCTCTCAAACAGACTGGAGTTACTACTGCTTCTTCAAAAAATTTAGTATTGGTACCAAATCCTCCAAGGTTATCGGACAGTTGTATCAACAAGTCATCAGTTTCAGGGGAGTACTTGTAATTTATATAAAGGTAGGTTTGCTTTGCTCTCAATAGCTCTTGTGATATAATTTCCGAAGACAATTGTTCTTTCCAAAGATATTTCATTGGAGAGGGGTCATATAGGTTTGTTGAAATATCACATTCAGAACCATCATTAACTATTCCTGGTTTCAACATATTTTCAAACTCTATGCGGTTATAAGTTGAAAGATATTCTGCTGAATTACTGTATGAAAGAACTTCAGAAGAACTTGTATCTATCAAAGCACTGAATAGACACAGGTACAAGAAATGCTCCATTATGTCGGTTTCAACTTGTTTTTTTCTAATGGAAGGATCAATATCGTGTTTATGATATATATCATGAAACGTTCTCCCAATTTTCTTGAGAATGTTGAATGGAAATGCATTTTTCCAAACATTAGTCAATAGTTCGACTACCAACGCACCGCAATTTCTATATTCCTTTAATAAAATCTGGTTTATGTCATTCTCATGTACGATGTAGGAAGTCAAACGTTTTGGGAAAAATTTGTCTCTATAATTTCGACTAGATCTCGAATGTTCATTCAAATGAAGGGGGTTCGTACATTCTATGAATTTTACTGGCTGTTGAGGCTTTTCTTTTTCGATATTGACTCTTTCAGACACATTCATGTTTACACTTCTAGAATCGATTTCTTCGAGAAGACTACTAAGAATCACGTGCTCATCAACAAGCTCCATGGGAATATGACTCAACAATCTATTATAGGTGTTCAAACAATCTACAGGCAACATTTCATTAACATTTTGAAATCTGTATGTTTTCATATGTCGTATGTAATTCAAATGTTTGTATTTAATATCAGAAATTCTTCTCAAGATATTCAGAAGTCCCTCGAAAATCTCCACATAATTACTTCCAGAAATATTGTACTTCATAAGGATACTATTTTCAAATGAATTCGATCTTCCAGGGCCATCAAAATAGTTTGATACCTCTTTCCAGAAAGTTTTGTAATGGTTTGACTTATTTTCCCCAGTTTCGCATTTATGATTTGTTGAAGAACTAGTATACTCTATTCTAATTATTGCACTGATGGGTATTTTATGATTGGAAATCAACTCTTTCAGAAGGAATGGATCATAGAATCCATGAAAAATATAAAACCATCTTTGACTGGATATATCGTCATCGAAAACAATTTTACTGTCACCATCTAACTTGGACAAATTGATAATTTCGAAAATAGTACTTTCAAGGACCGATTTTTCACATATTTTTGGTTTACTTCTTTTTGTATCTACATTAATTGATGGAGACATGGGTTTTTTGACTTCATCTTTCACATCAGTTTTTTTTAAACCTTCACTCTTTCTCGTGTAGATAGAAAGATTCTGAAGCTCATTTTCCAAACATTTTCTTCTTTCCATTATATTAATTTTTTTCTCGTAATGCTGATACATTACCTCGAACAGTTTTAATTTTATTAGGTGAGCTAGTTTATTCAATTGCAAATTTTGATTCTCAATAAACTCTTGTTTAGTTTCTTGTATGATATCTTCCAAATAGAGTTTAACCAGCACGGGAACAGCAGACTCAGGAAATTTTTCCAACATATTTATTACTTCATCGTGAGTTATGAAAGTTGCACACGATATTTCTTCATATATCTCAGAGGCTTTGATGATTTCCCTCATTATTTCGTTTGTTTCTTCATCTGCTTCTGCAATGAAGATAATTTCAAAAAACTTTTCGGGACAAATTCTTGTCAACTCTAAATTTGCCAGAAAATTATAAATTGCATTTTCTTTTTCGGGGGTAGTATCCCTTCTACGTTTCTTAGGTGGCATGATTGAACTGAAATGAATTTTGAATAAATTTTATTGAAAATCGTTTAGTCCTTAATACTACCTCGAAATCAAAAATAAAAAATTGTCTCTCAGAATTCTAAATCGTTTTGAGGTTGTCAAAACTGTCAAAACTGAATATCAAGGTTACTGAAACACGGGGTTCGATTGAAGATTGAAAATAGAGAAAGATATTTACAGAATGTTGAAAAAATATTGAAGATCACTAGATCTTGCTGAATAAAAATGGAGGAAAATACCGATGTAGTAAGTATATTGTACCTAGGATCATTGAATATTTTTTTTTCGAAGGTAATTAAAAAATGTCACATTTTTGGGAAAATTGTACCCACTTTGTGTGATAGTCACGGATTTTCGCAATTTATTCTGGGATGATACTACAATGATGGTAGGAATTCAGAAAATTTTGTTCAGTCGGACTCGATTAGTTTTTGAAATATAGCCTGTGAAAATATCAAAATGACGTAATTATTTTCAGCACTGATATTTTAAATATTGAGGTGAAGAGAATAACCGAACAAAAAATTATAACCAAGCTCTGTGTATGGAATGCATTGACTTCAAAATTTAAAAAAATTCTAAAAAAATTACGGGGTTCACACAGATTTCCGCAATTAGAAATATTGAAATTTAGAGGGAGAACAGATAACAAAAAAAGACAATCGCAACAAATGTCAATGAAATATAACATTCCATCTAACCTGACCTTAGACTTCAAAAACGTATTGTCGAATATTTAATTTGAAAAGAACTATCTTTCCTTACCATCCAACCTGACCTCTGAATTCTAAAACGAACGTATTCTCAAATAATCATTTTTTAAAAAACTATATATTCTAAACATCTAACGTGACCTCCGAATTCTAAAAGGAACGTATTCCCAATTATTTGATAAAAAAAAACATTTATCCTCGACATCTAACCTGACTTCCTAATCCAAAAAAGAGCGTATTTTCGAATATCCAACTTTGAAGAAACCATCTTCTGACCTACTAAATTGACATCTAACCTGATCACCGAATT
This sequence comes from Leptinotarsa defecta, assembly GCA_015342085.1. NCBI lineage: Eukaryota > Metazoa > Arthropoda > Insecta > Coleoptera > Chrysomelidae > Leptinotarsa > Leptinotarsa defecta. The sequence goes on along the minus strand of WOGO01001087.1, from coordinate 5,883 downwards.
CAAAAACGAACTTATTCTGGAATATTTAACTTTGAAATCTTTCTCTAACATTCAACTTGACCCACTTAATTGAAAATATCATGTATTTTAGAAAAGGGATAGAAAAAGGTGCAATGATTTGAAAAAAAAATGTGTAAATGAAAAATATGTGAATTGAAAGGGTTATATTTTTAGGAGTGATTAATTTTTGGGAAAGAATGTTTTTGGCTTTCTACTACTCCATCTGATACAAAAAAATGGATGAGAGAATCTTCCAAAGGAAGGAAGTAATCAATTTGAAAATAAGTAACGCTATACATGGATGTGTAGATCATGCAAAGAAGTAACTTTCAGACACCAACTGAAAGAAAGTCCTCCTGAAACAGCTACTTTCATATAAACATTTAATTACACGAAAGAGAAAAATTCTTTCGCAACAAATACTTCTATATGAACACTGAATTATACAGAAATACTTTTCTCTACTCAGTTTGTATTTCAAACATTCGTTGTGGAATACAAATCAGATAACATTCACATGAATTCTACTTTAAATGAATGGTAATAAATTGCACTTACATGGAACACTGTTACCCTCACTGGTATACAGAAAGCTAAAAACTTTCTTTCCCAAAAGTTAATCACTCCTAAAAATATAACCCCTTCAATTCAATCATTTACAACTTTTTATTCCGACACTTTCCATCTCAATCTTTTATCTCTTTTTTGGAGACCACGGTATTGGCGCCATCTACTTTTCGTTTCCATCGTCCTCCAATGATAACTCTATAAAGTTGACTGACTATAAATCTATAGACAATGACTTGGTGATCGTTGGTTATGATTTGATTGACACAGGATAACTGACATCCAATTGGAATGTCGAAAAGATAACTTCCAGGTAGTATGTTCTCGATTTCGTTCTGGTGGTTTATTGGTGGTTTATTGAGCCGGTAGGAGGACAACCCATTTGTTTGAGTTGTCTAGTTGTCTGATGGCTGGTCTCGATAAATGTATGATTGTCTCCTCAGAAGTGGAGGTGTTCTGGACATTCAATAGCTAGATTTCGCATGAATTATCTTCTGTCAACTCTCTGATGTTAGTGGACGGGCAGATATAGGTTCGATGGGAGATCTTCAAACAAGGATCGCTCAAGAATGCATACAATTTTTAGTTTTTTGGCAAATATTTGTTTTGAGGTACAAAAGCCTTAAACCGACCCTTAGTTAATGTGGGAATAGAAAATAGGTGATAGTAATCGAAATTTGAGGAAAGGGTAATTGGAATATGCGAGATATAGGTTATTCTGAAATTTGATATATAGCTTTTGAGGCTCATGATTTTTTCATAAAGCAAAGTATTCTCGAAACTCATTTCCATTGGTTGTTGGTCATTTTCAATAGTTTCATTCAATTTTTGCAGTTCCTTGAACAAATCTTTTGTTTTCATTATACTAGGATGGAGAATGTTCAGTCAGGAAATTGTATTGAGTTTTCAACATCTTGCAAAATTGAATTTATGATTTCAAATGTATTGATTGTCTGATACACTATGTCTTTGATGAACATACAGTTTTCTTTATACGTTTGGTTTTCAACAATTTTTGCTATTTGATTTATTTCATTTTTGATTTCAAAAGCCTTTCTTTATGTTTCACTTGCTGAACTGTATTATTGAACTGATGAATTAATGAGTGAGAATGAGTTTTGCTTCTTGATGTTCGTTACTAGATTATTTTGTAATTCGTTGATCAGACGTTCATATTTTTCACCATAGCTGGAATCTCAATTTCCTGTGATTGACTTGAAAATTGATCGAACGCCATTTATAAGACCGCGTTTTGTTTTGAGTGGATGTGTTAAAATATTGCCGAGTCTATCAGTGACTTCTTTTTTTGTCATTGTGTCATTTGAATCTGGGTTATGCGGTAATAATATTGTTGATAATGTGAGAAATGCACAATTTCACTCCTATACAACGTTTCCTATCAAGGAATTTAAAAAAAAATGGGAAATTTTTCGTTGTTTGTTATTTGAATTATGGGTTATTCAGTGAAAAATTTGGTTATTATTGTACAATTTGTGTGAATTATGTCAGAAATACGTGATATACTCATGTGTTTCTACAATATTGAAAATGAATTCGAGTAGACTCGTTAGATAAATTTGAAATATTTCTTGTTTTTCTATTTGAATCTGGGTTATGCGGTAATAATATTGTTAATAATGTGAAAAAATGCACAATTCTACTCCTTACAACGTTTCTTCAATATTTGTAACAATTTGAGATGAATATTTCAAAGAAAATTTGTAAAATTTCATAAGTTCCATGTGTGGTTTATGTGAGAAATAAATGAAATTGTGTGAATTTTGTGAGAAATACTTGATTTGTATCTGAGTTTTCCACAGTTTTCGGAATGAATTCGAGATAACTATCAAGGAATTTAAAAAAAATGGGAAATGTTTCGTTGTTTGTTATTTGAATTATGGGTTATTCAATGAAAAATTTGTTTAATAATGCACAATTTGTGTGAATTATGTGAGAAATACGTGATTTACTCATACGTTTCTAACTCATGATTCTCACTAATTGGGCATTATTAACAAAATTTTTCACTGAATAACCCAAAATTCAAATGACGAACAACGAAAAATTTCCCATTTTTTTGAAATTCCTTGACAGTTATCTTGAATTCATTCCAAAAACTGTGAAAAACTCAGATATAAATCACGTATTATTCACAAAATTCACACAATTTTATTTATTCCTCACATAAATCACATATGGAACTCATGAAATTTTACAAATTTCCTTCGAAATATTCATCTCAGATTGTTACAAATATTGAGGAAACATTGTTTAGGAGTGAAATTGTGCGTTTCTCACATTATCAACAATATTATTACTCATACGAAACATTTATGAATTTCCTTCAAAATATTCATCTCAAATTGTTACAAATATTGAGAAAACGTTGTATAGAAGTGAAATTGAGCATTTCTCACATTGTCAACAATATTATTACCGTATAACCCAGATAGATTCAAATGACACACTGTCAAAAAAATTTCCAAATTTATCTAATGAGTCTACTCGAATTTATTTTCAATATTGTAGAAACACATGAGTAAATCACGTATTTCTGATATAATTCTCACTAATTGGGCATTATTAACCAAATTTTTCACTCAATAACCCAGAACTCAAAAAACAAACAACGAAAAATTTCCCTTTTTTTTAATTCCTTGATAGTTATCTCGAATTCATTCCGAAAACTGTGGAAAACCCAGATATAAATCACGTATTTCTCACAAAATTCACACAACTTCATTCATTTCTCACATGAAGCACACATGGAATTTACAAAATTTCACAAATTTCCTTTGAAATATTCATCTCAGATGGTTACAAATATTGAGAAAACCTTGTATAGGATTGAAATTGTCCATTTCTCACATTTTTAACAATATTATTACCGCATTACCCAGATTTAAATAACAGAAAAACAAGAAATATTTCAAATTTATCTAACGAGTTTACTAGAATTTATTTTCAGTATTGTAGAAACACATGGGTGAATCACGTATTTCTAACATAATTCTCACTAATTGGGCATTATCAACCAAATGTTTCACTCAATGACCCAGAACTCAAAAAACAAACAACGAAAAATTTGCCATTTTTTTAAATTCCTTGATAGTTATCTCGAATTCATTCCAAAAACTATGAAAAACTCAGATATAAATCACGTATTTCTCACAAAATTCACACAATTTCTTTTATTTCTCACACAAATCACACATGGAACTCATGAAATTTTACAAATTTCCTTTGTAATATTCATCTCAGATTGCTACAATTATTGAGGAAACGTTGTATAGCAGTGGAATTATGCACTTCTCACATTATCTACAATATTATTACCGCATAACACAGATTTAAATAGAAAATCAAGAAATATTTCAAATTAATCTAACGAGTCTCCTTGAATTCACTTTCACATGAGTAAAACACGTATTTCTAACATAATTCACACAAATTGTGCATTATTTACCAAATTCATCACTGAATAACCCATAACTCATATAACAAACAATGAAAAATTTCCCATTTTTATTAATTCCTTGATATTTATCTCGAATTCATTCCGAAAACTGTGGAAAACTCAGATATAAATCACGAATATCTCACAAAATTCACACAATTTCATTTATTTTCACATAAATCACACATGGAACTTAAGAAATTCTACAAATTTCCCTTGAAATATTCGTCTCAAATTGTTTCAAATATTGAAGAAACGTTGTATAGAGTGGAATTGTGCATTTCTCACATTATCTACAATATTATTAGCGCATAACCCAGATTCAAATGACACTATGACAAAAAAAATTCCAAATTTCCAAATTTCCAAACATAAGTGAATCACGTATTTCTGACATAATTCACACAAATTGTGCATTATAAACCAAATTTTTCACCCAATAACTCAGAACTCAAAAAACAAACAATGAAAAATTTCCCTTTTTTTTAATTCCTTGATAGTTATCTCGAATTCATTTCGAAAATTGTGAAAAACTCAGATATAAATCACGTATTCCTCACAAAATTCACACAACTTCATTCATTTCTCATATGAAGCACACATAGAATTTACGAAATTTTACAAATTTCCTTTGAAATATTCATCTCAGATTGTTACAAATATTGTTACAAATATAGGAGTGAAATTGTGCATTTTTCATATTATTAACGATATTATTACCGCATAACACAAATTTAAATAGAAAAACGAGAAATATTTCAAATTTATCTAACGAGTCTACTCGAAATTACTTTCAATATTGTAGAAACACATGAGTAAATCACGTATTTCTGACATAATTCACAAAATATGTGCATTATTAACCAAATTTTTGGAAAGTGATTTTCCAATGGAATACGATGTCGATGAATGATGTATGGGAGATCTCAGGAATAGTTTGTAATGATATTTCCAGACAAGCATTCGAACCAGGGTATTCGAACACATCGAGAGAATTTATTACAATTTTGGAAAATTGTGCTCATTTTGATAACACCCTCTTTGAATTCATATCGGTAGTGAAAGAATATCAGTTCATTCTCATTTGGCACCATCATACTACGATGATTACTAGTACTTCGATCTGGAATGAGATAGTTTGATTTTCACTCAATAGAAAACACTCAATAGAAGGGATCTATGGATGATATTTAATTCATAAAAGTACATTCCATTCGAAAATGAGTTTGGTCACATCGCATAAACTACGAAATGAATGGAAAATCTATCAAAATCTTCAGAAAATAGTGTCAGTTCCATATCCACCTAACCCGAATATTTTTCAGTAGTGAATAATTTTTTTTTTATTTTTCACTCTGCATAATCATATCACAATGTCTAAGAATGAAATAATCAGTAATAAAATAGTCTATGTATCAGTCAATGTTTCATACAGAAAATAATACAAAATGTACAATGTCGTTCAAAGAAATAAAATAATAATTCATACTCTATAGAACTTTTGTTCAGGTAGAAATTTTGCCTTTTTGGATACACGCGTATCGTGATCTGCATCATTTCTCCGCTTTTCTCCATCTCTATTCTTTGTCTCTACCTTGGAGTTGTATTCCTCTTCCAAAAGCGAATTTCTGGCCACAAGAAACGATAATCTCGAATTTTCAATCCGAGGATATCCGCTGAACCGGTCGAGGTTTTCTTCCGTCAAAAAATTGTGTCTGAAAACAGCGTCCATTCCTTCAAGCTATGGTACTATCAAGGTTCGAATGGCAACTGACGTCTCATGGCCAAATTGACGTATTTATAGGTAGGTACTCGAGATAGAAAACTAATGAAGCGTTTAGGCGGGAAGTCATTTAATT
>WOGO01001086.1:0-19510 GCA_015342085.1 Leptinotarsa defecta | reverse complement strand
TATGTAATATATGAATAGATTTCAAAAAATTACTAAAGAGTTAAAGTTCACCACGTCTAGGGCAGAAATGGGATCACTGGGAAGTCTTGCTTCTTGTCTGTCATATTCAAAAACCAGGCACTCCAGGATAATGTGTTTCACACTATTGATCATACCACAAATATCACACTCCGCAGCATCTTCTTTCTTCATAAGGTGTTGGTGTATTAGGTTGTTTTAGTTGTTTTCCGGTTTTTGCCGCGGTCTTCTTTGGTTACCATCTCCAAATGTTTCAATTTTGGCCCGGTTGCAGAAAGTTATAGTGAATCACACCAGCTGCTGATCACCATACAGTAACCATCATTTTTTTGGTGGGTTTTTGCCTTTTGGATGTGCCTGGGTGGCTTATCGGTATCCAACCACTATTCTTCTGTGGAAAGAATTTGAAAGGTGAAGAATACCAGATTCTCTGCGAATTCGTTTTGGAAGTAACACTCTCTTCAATTTGATATATGTAATTTATATTACTGGAGTTTTATCCCGACACCAAACCGTTATTTTTAACAGTTCGGCACGTATTTCAATCACCAAATGATCATCTCCACTTGAAAGTTTAATCTTTCTCTTGAATATGATTACTTGGTGATCATCTTCAAGAGTTTTACCTCAACACTAAACCATTATGTTCAACACCTCGACACGTATTTCAATACCCAAATCAATCATTTGGGTATTTAAACGCGTGTCGAGTTGTTAAAAATTAAGATTTGTTGTTGGGACAAAACTCCAGTAAGATTCATTACTACACCAAAAGTTCCAAGCAAGTATATGTAATTTAATAGTGATAGAACAATCATCGATATCATTTGAAGATGCATCCATGACTTCACTTCTAACAGTGAATAATTTGTAATTTGAAAATAAATCTTGTAGCAAAGTTCCATGTTTCAGGCCCACAGACGCTTTCTACATTGGGAATGCAGTTCTGCCATCTGTTCTCCAAAAGGGTTGATGCAATATCTTCCGTTTTACGCCCGGTCAGTGATATGGTCTACGTCGGACAACACGCTTCGCTTTTATTTATCTCTGCACGGGTTCGAAGTGCTAGTCTGTGGTAAAGCCCACCCAACTAGAGATGATCTTCACCTGTCTTCAGGAGCGGATCAAGGGGGTGTTATTCAGCATGAGAATGACCTCGGTTACTGTTCATTTTTTGAGGTTCAGTTATTCATCCCACCATTTAAATTGATGATTTTTTATTTGTGAGATTTGTATCAGCTTATTAAAAGTTATTCTAATAAGAGAGAAAGAATTTGGAAGTGAGTGACAACCCAAGTTTCGTAGAAAGTGCTGAATATGTTTCAGGACACATACTCAAAGCCGCTTTGCTACATATTGTCATCATATATGAATTAGAAACGTAGGAATATTTGAAATGGAAACATGATATGATTTTAATAGTAGATGAAATTATTATGATGATGTTAATAATAATGGTGATGGAAATAAGAAAGAACACAACTAATTCAAAAATATAACACCAGACTAACAACCGTACTAAAAAAAACTAAACTCTAGAAACATAATCAAAGTTATCAACACATATGCAATAACTCTACTCACTTACTTCTTCGGAATAATGAAATGGAGCAGCACCTATACAGAAAATATCATCAACAGACTGAATCGAACCATACTTACCAAACACGGAATGCAGCACCCTAACTCAGATATAGAAAGAACAAAACTACCAAGAAAAATAGGAGAGAGGCAAAATTTATTTATTTATACACTGTTCTAAGGGTTACACCCAACTACAGAACAGGGATATAAGTCAAATAAATATACAATACAATTACAATGAGTTATAAGGTGAAAACAATACAAAGAATTAGCTGAAGTAAAAATACCCAATCGCAGAAATGTATCAGTGAAAAATGTTGAGCTGATAAATTGCTGAATTGCATTTGACACACATGTTATTCAAAGGTGGATGTTTCAGAATATTTGAAGGTGATGTTGGTAGACAAAAAGGATTATCTACTCTAGAGGGTCAATAATTAAATCATTAATCAGTTTTAAAAAATCGTGGAGTGACAATCACGACGGCAACTCAAGCTATTCGTATCACGTCTAGCTAATAATGTATCATGGAGAAATCCAATTGGTGGATAGATGGTGCCTGAACTGTAGGAGTGAAGTTTTAGGAAACGACGTTGTACTGATTCAATTTTCTCTGCATAAAATTGATGGGTATAGTATAAGGTTTTCAATGTAGATGAATCCGAGAAATCTCTGGAGATTCGCGCAATGAATTCACACATCCCCTTTGCAGCAGACAGAGGGACTTCAATGTGTGGCGCGAAGGAATGTTTTGTGCCGAAGGCAACACCTGGATCGGTTATTGTGAGAGGCTGTTGAAGTGGAATATCGTTTATTGAATATTAATATTAAAATGGCCATTGGCTCGCGTTTGAAGAAAGATTTTTGCGAAAACACCATTGCTCAATACGCTTCAGATTGTGGGAGAGTTGAAGACAGTCCTCGATGCCATTGATCTCACAATATAATTTCAGGTCAGCTGCGCAGATCAAACAGTTGATGTCAATGACCTCACCTATGTCGTTAATGAAGGCGTTGAAGAGAAGAGATACATCAGATAATAGATATAACAAAATCACATTCAGAACGAATCCAAAAAAATAATAGGTTATTACACTAAACAAGGATGGAACACATAGTAGTGAATATATCCAAACACAATGGGCACACAAATCACTTAATAGCGGTCATTTCAAAAATGTTAATGAACCACACTTCAACAAACAACTCACATATAAATGGTAAACTCTAAGACAACTTCACCACGGAGAGAAGAATTCGCACTAGCTACACAAATTGAAGGTCGTTTCATGTTCTCAACGATAAAATGATATACAAAAGACTTTGAATCGCCAAACAATTATGTTTCCTTCGAAGAAAATTTTTTGGAGATGAATTTTTGTAATCTATTTCCTTGGGGCCTTGTTCCTAATGATTGCAAATATAACGAGTTTTGATCTGGAGCAATAAAATCAATTATTTCAACTGATACTTGTGTAGTAGGGATTATGTGGAGCCAAAAAGATGTTGCTAGGAGCTAGAATATTCTCCATATTGACCAATGCTTCAGCCATTTTTCTGGCACGTCACATAGTAAAAACGAAGTAGGCTTACCAGAAAAATGGTGAACGTGATATAATATTGAATGTCGTACCCGCCACTGTCAAAACAGGTAAGCACACGAAGTGGTGCCCATTTCAATCATCAGATAGGGATATCGGTCCTGACGGAACACAAACTGTCCAGCTAACTAAATGGTTCTTAATTGTTTCTGATCAAATCGAACATGCTTGTCATTCCCTTAACACAATAAACTATGTCGTCTTGATATAGTTAGGGACGATGCCGAAATGACTGATATGAAAAACACTTTTGTTCTCCATGTCGTTCTTATTATTGTGTTTTCTTCATTCCCATGTGCGTATGGTATATTATATTAAAATTCAATTTCAATTAAAGTAACTACTACTACTAGAAATATGATATTTTCCATTCTTCGACACCTTCGTGTAAGTTGTGGTTTATGTACATTATGGTATGAAGAAATATCAGTAACCAGGACACTTTTTTCAAAAAGATTGGGAATTTACATCTCTTACAGCCACTAATTTTTGTGATATATTTCACTACTGTATTCACCTGATTTAGTATTAGATTTGAATTTCGATTAACAGTTTTGAGGTAGATAGATATGAGCCCCATTCATATAAAATATCAGCCAAAATTATCTTCTTCATTTCTTTACATTTATCAAAAATGTTTTCATTTTATCGATATGTCATTTTCTATTATTTTCTGTTGTTCCTGCGTATTACAGATCCGGAAAGCACGATCTACTAGTCTTGATGACTCCTGTTTCAGTCGATTGGTGGTGCTTGGATTCGTGGTTCAGATACTGTCCCGTGTAAATGGATATTCGGTATACAGATGTCTCCCACTTAGTGTTGGTCCTCTTCGCCAATACGTCTAAGAATGGCAACTCGATGTGGAGTTCCTTCTCTATCATCGTGAAAGTGATGAAAGAGTCCACGCTGATGATGTATTTTAGAAAGGTGTCTAGTTATGTGTTCCTATGATTCCATAGCTGGAATCATAGGAACACATGATAGCTTCCTCTGTAGGATTTGAAGTGCTTCTTCAATAGGGACGTTGGTGTAAAGGCTTTTCACCTCGAAACTGATTGATTGATCTTGCTCCGTGACTACGACTGCCTCTAGTAATTGGACAAAATGCCTTGAATTCTTCACGAAAGATGAAGTTTTTCCATACAGTGGTTGTATAAGTGGAAGATAAAATCTGGACAAGTTTTAAGTGGCTGAATCTCTGGAACACCCTTCTTGTGGATTTTGGGTAGTTCATGCAGGCGAAAAGGCTTATTGTGGTGCGGTGTTAATGGTGATATCTCCTTTTTTGAAAAATAGACTTGGTGTTTTTTTTTTGATCAGGTACATCTTCTTTTCAATTGGAGTTCTTTGTCAGAAATATCAAAAATAGATTCTTTGTTTATCCTAAGTGGTAATCAAACCAACACTTGTTGATTTTACACTGACTCTAAAGAATTGCCATTCTTGTTTCATGAAGTGAATCAAATTTTCAATGACTTTTTTTGATGCTCTTATCAAAACTTTGTGTTTCAGTCTAGAAATGAATTCATCGCACAGATTGTTGATTCATATTGTACTGCCGATGTATTCACTACTATATTATTATCAACTGAGCCACCCCATCGTATTCTAATGCGCATCTACTTGACAGGGCCATATCGAAAAGTGAACAAAGCCATAGGCATATTCTTTTTTTATTTTGAATACTGCTGTACCTCCAGTACTGACAGCTAGTACAAGAAATGCGGTTGCATTCATAAAAAATATCTTTATAACGAAAACGGACTTCTTTCACGATGTCGATTTTAATCTCAATCGACAATCAACTCGCCGTCTTCAACATGATGCAAGAAGTGTTGAGGTACAAGCATTTACTGTCAGCACCTACAGCAAGCTCCTGGCATACACGCAATGGACACTAATTAATTTACATTACAAGCCACCTAATTAAACTAAATCAGTGAACGGCATGATAAATCGAAGTGGCGATCTTGAATCGTGTTCATTAATCAATTTTCTTTGTTTGTTGAATGAATCGGAATTTTTAGAACGCGGTGGCGATGCCTTGTGATCTGTCGCTTCGAAGGGAATTTGTTTGTTTGATTGGCAGTTGAAACTTCTATGACCTTCGATTATCAGAAGGTTATTAGACCGTGCTCCCAACAAAAAAAACACAAACATTTTGGAAAAAGTTGTGTTTATCTTTCAACATAATCTCCTTGCAGCTCCTTACACTGTTCAATAAGTTCGATACCGTGTTTATAATAAGAACTGTCTTGCTCCTCAAAATAGCCATTAACTGCCGACATAACTTCTTCATCGTTGGAAAATCTCTGACCACCGAATCATTTTTTCAAGTTTGAGAATAGAGGGGACTAAATTTGACGAATAGGGTGCATGAGCTTGCAAGTCAAACTTCAATTCGTTGATTGTGGTCATTGTAATAATGGATTTGTGAGCTGATGCATTGTCTTGATGAAACAACACTATTTTCTTACCCAAATGCGGCCAATTTTGCTTGATTTCTTCACTTAAACGTTGCAATAACGTTGATAGTTTTGCCTTTTTAAAAATAGTTGATGAAAATTATCCCACATGCATCCAAAAAACCGATGCCATTACCTTGCCTGCAGATGAAACGTTCTTCGCCTTGTTTGGAGCTTGAGTCCACTGTTTTGATTGTTCTTTTGTGGCTGTTGAGTGATGGACCCATGTTTCATCCATGGTTATGAAGCGACGCAAGAATTCTGCTTTATTAATATGAAACTTCACTAAACCCTAAATTGAAACATCTTTACGACACTGTTTTTGCTCGAGTGTGAGCAAACGCGGCATCCATCATGTACACGCTTCCTCATGTCTGAATTTTCAATTAATATACGAAGTACCGCACTTTTTGAAATGCACACTTAGTCTGCTAGCTCGCGCACTTTCATCTTACGATCATTCAGTACCGTTTTGTGGATTTTCTTCACCATTTGGTCGACCACTGCGAAGCTCGTCTTAGCAGCTCGTACGGCCACGTTTAAACTCTGCTACCCGATATTTTAGTACCCAGAGTAGAATCCAGTTCAGCTCTTATATTGGTTGGGCTAATCACTTTCAAATAAAAGTGTATTGTATCTCCATTTTCACCAATTCACCGAAAATTTTCGCTATTGATAGCTTCCAAACAAATACTAAACAGCGCAGCGTCTTCAAACTTGAAACATATACTTTATAGACTGTACTTTCCAATAGAAGGATATTTTTCAAGCAACTACCGCCATCTTTAAATCAGACCCGGTACTTCTAGGACCACCCTGGTAAATTACTTTATGAGTCAATTGAAAGATTTTTTGTTGGCCGGTACCTGATGGAAATCCATAAAACTAGTTGAGAACCAGAGTCCAAACACAACGCATGGCTTGCGGTGAAAGCTGCAGTAAAAGACAGGACGAATCTCGTTGGCCTTGCAACTGACCGCCCTAAGGAGCCTCGTTTATCGTTGACATCCAAGGATTGAGTTTTCTGTGGATGACATCGTGAGAGGATGAGTCATCGCCCTTACTTCAAGTCTCTACCTGGATGGCAACAAACCTGTCTTTCCCAACCCTGCATACTTTTATTCTACGTCACTGTTTCCAGAACATATGTCGTTGCAACATTGACTGCTAAATCAGATAACCAATAATCACACGCGGGTTGTGATGCGTCTGCAGTTGCATATATTGCGTTTATCGGTTGATCTAATGCGTTAGAATCCTCATAACGTTTCTTGCGTTCTGGTCATTATTGAGATATTGTGCGATGTGTCGCGGCCATCTTTTACGTTAGAGATTTCTGATAAGCTACAATTTTCCAGCTATTGTTCTCGATTGGGTATTTTTGGCATACAATCGAAGGGGGTTGGTGGTGTGATTGATTCTTTTATGCCCATTGTTTGTTGGAAATAATGTTGTTGATTTTATTACAGGAACCCGCTTCGATTATTGCTTTTTGAAAACTATCTGACGATCTTTTTCCTTTCATTTTCAACACACCCTTGAATTTTCTGCTACAACAATAACTGTGGTTGCAGTACTTTAAACTATATCGCATTAAATCACAGTTGTACATCTTTTCTTCCAAAATAACGATATTTTACTCTGTATCTTCTAGGACACTGTGAAATGATAAAGGAGTCTATTTTGAAAAATGTCACAGCAACTAATCACTGTGAGCTCAATACTTATCTTGGAAATAGAAAATGATTGAAACGGTAAGGTAACTTTCAAGCTCTTCATTTTCTAACTTGTCAAATGAAAAAATGTATAAACGCTTTACAGTTTATCCAGTTATTCCTAATAGCAGAGGCATTTCATAATTATATTCACATTGGCATATACATATTCCTCTATAGTCTATACTATAGAATATACTACAAACGATATGATCAATTTCATTAGTTCGAACTCTTTCATTATCTAATATATAAAACGATTTGACATTCTTGAAAGAATCAATTCAGATAAAAATTAACTGAAAATAATAATTATATCTGTTTAAATCTGTTTAAAATACAAGTAGAAATAGAACAAATATACAAAGAATACAAAATTGAGAGATTCCAAGCGAAGTTACTTCACAACGCCAAGAAAAGAAGCCGTCATAACCAGTGTTTGCACTTCCCTACATCAGAGGATTATCGGAAAGGATAAGAAGAATTAGGTCCAAGTACAACATCAGAAACTGCTTCAGATCTGGAAACAGTATCCGTAGCAGCCTCACGAAAACCAGGTCACCAAATGCGGACTGCGATTCCAAGAATTGCATTTACCGGATCCCCAGTGAGTGCGGAAAATCCTATATCGGTGAAACTAAGAGACCATTGAATGTTCACATTGCCGAGAACAAGAAACACACACATCGGGGGAAAAGCAGCAAATCAGAAATCAACATAATATCGAGTGGTCCCAAGCTGAGATCATACACAGGAAGCAGCACTGGCTTAGGAGGAAATTCAAAGAAGCCGCATATATGTTGTCCAACAATGTATTCATCCAAGCTAGCGTAGAGAACCGCAACATATGGAAACCCATAATCGAACGAAAAATGGCCAACCCCCGCCAAACGGTCATCTTCCGCTAAACCGATGAAGCGGAAAGGGGATTGACCCATAAATAGTCATCTCTCGGAGGAAGTAGTCCAGTCATCACCCGAAGGCGAAGTTCACTGTTCCAGAACTCTTTCATATCGAGAACTGCATTTTTCCAAATTAATTTAATCTCCAGACACCGCTTTTAGAGCGCTTTAAGGATTTTCCTGTAGTGCTTGTGTTCTGTCCTTGAAAAAAGTTTTGTCTGTAGTGTCTTATATCGAAAATTTCCATCATACCATATCTGTGCCTCTCATATCAACAACTGTCACATTAGATTTATGAGAACGTCAGTATCGTATATAAAATTCATTTTCACAACTATGGAAACATTGAAATTCTCTTTCACAACTACCATAGCTAAAGATAACACTTCAACAATGAATTATGAAACGGTTCTAACCATTTGAACACGACACGAAACTTTAGTTTCATATTTATAGAGCAGGTACGAGGTATTCAAAGTATGCGACATAAAATTTAATTAAATTAATATGGTCCCCATCCAGGTCGGCTATGGAGCCACTCGGATCCCCCGCTGAGGTGGTAAAGATATCCCGATATCACATAAAGATAAGGCTCGCATATTTATAAATTTAGATCCATTTTCTTGGTGCGTACTGGAATATTCTGATTGATCAGGAGGATAAGCAGCTTTAAAAGCTGTTTCATGGCGTTCGATTTATTCCTGTGTTTGAATTATAAGACTGGTATCTGAGTAGGACATCAGCTTGTAGGCCACAATCATGATTTTATTCAGTTTAAGAATATTGTAGCTCAGTATAGCTGAGAGAATCTCGAAAATCTTATTATTATATTATTTTTCTTATCGGCAAGAACTATTTCAAACGTTTAATATTACTGGAGTTTTTCCAACACCAAACCGTTAAAATAATTGAGTCAAATTGATCTTCCTATAACATCAAAAGACTCAACTCAAATAATGATATCATGCACCATAGTTTGTGCTACAATTTCTCTCTTTCTCCGAAGTGATTTCTCGGTAGTGAGTGAAATGTTTTAAATTTTGTGAGGATTCTGCAATAAGCAGATGTCTTATCAAAGTTGAAAATAAACTAACATGGATTATATTTATAGAGATGGGAATTTGCTAATGTTTTGGATCTGCACTCAACAACGAATCCTGGATCTGACAGACGACCACAAACTATTTCCTGATGCGAATATTGAAGAACAACCAACACCCCAAAAAATTTGGCATTACACATATGCCAAATAGAAACATCTTCAAGACCATTTTTTGAGCTCGATAGAGAATTCAAAGTATTGTTTTACTTTTTCGGCAACCAGGTGGTACCCATCTTTGTACCAATCAATTTTGAAGTGCTATTGCAGCAAGCACAGATACCTCTAAAGTCTCTCAAAGATTTTCCTACGAAGCTGATGCATCTTTCTCAAAGATCCTCCAAAAAGAAGCAGGTAGAGTTAGCGAGAATGATAAGGCCGATATGACATCCTGATTTAAAACATTTGGACTTATTTTTTTCTTTTCAAAGAGTTTCATGTGGAAAATATTTTCAGCTCATAATATCAACAAAAACTTCGTATTCAATTACTTCTTCATGTCTTGAAATATAACTTTAGTCGAATACTTGAAACCAATAACTACAGCCAGAAATTCAAATAACCTGAAATTAAGAAGCAATTAACCTGCTCGAAAAGTGCATTACTTTCCTTAACACATCCATTATCTTTAAACAGTCTTTACAAATATTTGCTGAGGTTTTCTCCGGTAAAGCAGAGTAAAAAACCAATAATCTGAATTAGTTTCTATGATCTTGGTAAATATTTTACTTAGTGGAAGTTACACATCCTTTTTAGTGCAAATCGTGAGATTGTTAAATATTGGAGTGCATCTGAAATATCCGATGAGTTCATATTGTATTAATTGGTATTAATTTCAGCTAATACAAACTTGATAAAATGGTTTAGACTTTCGCGGCTGAGGTTTTCAGTGTCACTGTTTTTCGAGTTTCAATGCAGTGGATTTTTGGAATTACTTCCTGACGTTTCTCTGGCGCGAGTGGTTAGCTTTTTCAGAAGTTTAACAATCATGGCTTGCTGTCCGATGAAATACGATAATGATCTACAGATCTGTTTCAAGCAATTTTGACTATTTCACTTGTAAATGGAAATAAAACGTTACTACCGTAACTTCCATTGATGAATCAATACTATTATCCTTTGATTTTCAACTGAAATTGCCAATTTCCATTAATATCCATCCACAGCGAGAGTCATCAAATTTTATTGTTCAGTATTTTGCTCGTTTCCATCAGATCTGCATCAGATAGAAGTTATCATGAACATTTATGGAATCGCAAAGCAGCTAAGATCACAAAAACATTTGGAGCAGGTGTGACACTAAACTCCAATATTATGGTGACATAAATAAGGATCAGTGTACGTAATATGTGCCATTTACACTGAAACGACTTTGAATGTGTTGGCCTTTGCTGGTGTTTATAGAATAATTATTGACGGCGTTATATGAATTTGCGATCAAACTTTTTTTGATCTACAATTGTTGTTCCAGTGAATTATCAGGTTCATTTCTATTATTGTTTTAGATTTTTCAGTTTGTACAATTTTTTTCAACTTTGTCGCATTATCTCTTCGAAGCCTATTAGATTTCTCGTATTTATTTACTTTTCAAACTTCTCCCCTTCTCTATTTAGTTCAATTACCACTCTCTCTGCATTTTTTCTCATTAATTATATGTTCTATTCAATTTGTTTCTTTTATCCATTGCTGTTATTTGATTTTCATGTTTTTTCGAGCTGCATACTTTTAAATTTAGGGCCAATTCAGACATCTCAGTCTTTGCCACGATGTCAGTCTCAGAAAAAATTCAATGTGTATGTTTACATTAAAGCATACACAATGTCTCATGTCCTTGTCTCAGTCTTTGTCCTTAAATTGTGACATTGAAAGTTGCCGAATCTCAATTTTTTGGATAAAATCTATTTCCTTGAGCAGCAAAGTGATAAATAATTTTCAAGTAGTTGTTCCATAGGCGTAATAATTGAGTCGGCTAAAAAATGAAAATGTAGTAATTATTTCAAACATTCATTGTTTTTGTATGATTTGATGTTACAAATCTCAAAAGACATTTTATGGTTGTATGTTCAAGGTGAGTAACAAATATTTGGAATACTAGCACTAATACTTAATAATAATGATAAATAATTGTTTTTACTTCTGATTTTGATTGAAATTTTCAATCGCTCTTTCAAAGTATCATATACCTGTACGGCTTACCTGGTAAATCAGGTATACCTGAGATAACTTGAAATTTTTCTCGGAAAGACAATGACGACATAATTCGATCTAACCAATATTACCTCCATTATGTAATATATTACCTGGCGAAAAGAAATAATTGATGAAGCCTTTGAATGTTAAATCAATGTTGTTATTTCTATTTCTGCCTCCTCGTCACTGCCAACTTAATCCAAGTGAACTCGTTGCAAAAAGTCTTTAAAAAGTGTCGATTCTGATGAATGGCAAAAACATGCTCTTAAAGAAGAGGACAAAATGTGGAAACTAGGACATTTCTACTTCGGAACAGCACATCTGTTAAAAACAACCATTAACATTCTCATCTGACAGGAAAAAATTGTTGAGAAAAAACGTCAAATTGAAAGAAAGAGATTTTTACTGAGATTTATTTGAATTAAGGACATTCGTAAGTTTAATGTTTATTTAAATTGTTCACTTTCTTATTCGCATTCTTTTCAGACATTTGAGTACATATATAGATATATACATTATACAGTGTTATGTGTATAAAGGTGCCCTGTTGAAATGAAATTATTTGCTAGTGAAACTAGTCACAGTGGTTTATTGATATATACTGCAAATTGGTCCATCAGTAACGTAGCATTATCGTTTTGTGTAAATATTTTGAATTGAAATGTAACAAGAATATTAAGTGTATATGGATAGATCAACATAGTTAATTATTATGAAAAGTATTTTTATTGAATATTTAAACGTACGCCACTGCAGGTCATGAAACGATGCGAAAGCTCATAAAATCTTTTGTTTCCGACAAAAACTATCATTAACCCCTCTGTACCCGCCGTAGATAACGAAATCACAAAATTTTGCATTTCAAATGAGCATTATCTGAATTCTTCGATATTTTGATGAACATTGATAACATTATTCATGATAGAACACAATTGTTACGCTATGAATCTCACGTAAACCGCGTTTCACAGCACAGTAGCTTCTTCAGTCTAACTATCATGAAGAGTCGTATATTCTTTACGAGGGTGATGTATTTATTTTTCAACACTGCTCTATACACTTTTTCCAGCGACGTTCAATAAGTTCGATACCGTTTTTATAATAATAACTGTCTTGCTCCTTAAAATCTTTGACCACTGAGCCATTTTTTCAAGTTTGGAAACAGAAAATAATCCGAGTGGGCTAAAACTGGCGAATAGGGTAGATGAGGTAGTAATTCAAACTCAAATTCGTTAATTTTGGTCAGTGCGATAATGGATTGCATTGTCCTGATTGCACTGTTTCTCTTCGAATGTAAGCAAACGCGGCACCACACATCTTAAACACAGCTTTCTCATGTCCAAATTTTCAGATATTATATGATGTACCGCCCTTTTAGGAATGCCTATTGAGTCTGCTAGCTCGCACATTTTCAGTCGACGATCATTCAGTACCACTTTGTTGATTTTCTTCACCGCTTCTGGAGTCGTCACCTCATTTGGTCGACCAATGTGATGCTCACCTTGGCAGCTCGTACGGCCTCGTTTAGACTCTGCTACCCAATTTTTTACCGTTGTTAACGAAGGAGCAGACTCACCCAAAGTGGCATCCAGTTCATCTTTCATATCGGTGGAGCTGAGGCCTTTCAAATAAAAGTGTTATAATACAAAACGATGACCAAAACGTTCGCTATTGATGGCTGCCAAACGAAAACTAAACAATGCAGCGTCTTCAAACATGAAACGTATACTTTATGAATTGAGTACTTTTTATTATCGTGATGTTTTTCAATTAGCTATCGCAAATGAAATTTGGAAAGCAACTTTACATAACAAATTTTGCATCACAGAAATGAAATATGCATTATCTCAAAATTCATCTCAGCAATGTCCCAACACTATTCTTTATGAATCCAAAAACACAGCAGCATTTTCAAATGTGAGGAAATATGATTTACTACTACTGGTCTTCAATATTAATCTCGAAATTTATTTAACCACCGTTAGCATATATAAATCCAAGTTGGACTGAGCATTCACATTCCGGTATAAAATTTCCATAATAATGGGTTTATCAGTTGGATTTTACTCCAACGATATCGAAATGTATTTCGAGTTCCGAAGTTATTTGAACTCGATGTCAAAGGCCATATATCACAAACGAGCCTTAGCAGATCCAAGAGTCAGTGATAATGAAGCGTATAATTGTATATGGAAATAACTGAGCAACAGAGGTGATCTACGAGATATTTATTGCTATTACTTTTGAATTCGTTTCATGGAATTTGTGAGCAATGATGATGTAAACAGATGTTTTGAGTCTTGTGTTGTTTAAAAATGTTAGCTCCACATCTCTTTTTAGCTTATTACTATATGGATTGGCCGATTTTCGGCCAATTTCCTCTACGAATTCAAATTGAACCAAAGCGCTGCCAAAACAGACTGAAAAATTACCCAGGCATTTGGCAATGATAGTGTTGAAAAACGCACTGTTCGACATTGGCTTGCGAAATTTCGATCCGGAAATTTTAGCCTTGAAGATGAGCCCCGAAATGGTCGACCTACAGTTATTCAGGACCAGGATTTGAGGTCCTTGGTGAAGACTATCACAAATAATGCGTGGGATGACAGAAGAACTGAGCGTTAGCTACCATGCGGTTTTGAAGGTTTACTACCCTTACCATAAAGTCTCGGGTCTAACACATAGATGGCGCTAATCTTACTGGATTCATCGCTTTTTAGTATTGCAGTATCAACCTTCAAAAGGAAGCTGTACATGTGTACCCCTATTTAATAGGAGCCGTATGTATACCCCGTAAGCAGGTGGAGAAACAAACAAGGTATATCAAGCAAACTTGTCCAGCAAAGTAATTGTGATCTGACGTTCTGTAGCATGAGTACAAATGCAATTATGCACTTAATTACTCAATTAGGAAGAATGCAATTCACTCACAGAATCCATGTATAATAATATATTATAAATCATATTCCAACATAAATCTCTTAGAAACACGCCACATCAGAACGAGTAACTTTCTATAATAATTTGCATTTGGTGATTTTTAAATCTCTACGCAGTGAGCACACATGTTCGTCATTTTTATAGTCATCAACGATGTATTGAAGCATTCCCAAAGACCAATAAAAACCAAAGAATACATTGTTTCATAAGATGAGCAAGTGATTTGCATATGAGGCATATCGATTCAATAATAACTGGGATATGTTAATGCCTGGCAGAGGTATAATTTAAATATTCTTTTTATGATCCTGTTCGAGTGTTCTGTAAGAACTGAGAAGTTGTGAAAGTGAATTTTTACCTATTTTAATGTCTTTTGCAGTGTGGTAACAGCTGATGCCTCAATCAGTTTACAATGCATGCAACTCTTCAGGAATACTTTCTATGCACTGGAATTACGATAATCAGAAATCTAGAAGTCTCAATTATATCATTGACGATGATTTTTCATAAAAAAATAATTTTTAAACGGTGATAACAATTATTGTTACAGTTTATGATTTGTTCCCCACAACTTTTTCCATAGATATTGCTTCTCTCAGGAACAATAATTTAAAAAATTATTTTAAAACTTAAATTATCAGTAATCAAATATATTTCCTAGGAAAAATAAAAACCAATCTCACTTTCAATATTATTATGGCACTCATACCTATAACCAATATGAACTAATTCCAGTCGATGGTTTCTAAAACACTTCTATTCCGCTCATCCTGTACATGAAAATAGCGTCCTTCAACTTCACGATTGTATTATAACAATAAAATTCTCTTACACGAAAAACTAATCTTATTGTCTGAGAAATTATACCATAAACCTTATCCAGGAGATGTTAAATGTAATAGCCGTGTATTATTTTACGCTATTAAATTTATAAAAGGAAAGATATAAATAATATTTCTGCTCTAACAGCTTTTATGCTTCATTTTGTATTTTATTTGTCGTTCTTCCACGAAATTACTACTTAGAGGTCATGAAATGATGCCATTCATTCGATCGATCTGATATGTGAATACAGGATGATTCCTAGAAACTGATCGTGACACATACTTTCATTACCAGAATATTAGTAAATGCCACTATTGCTTCAAAATAGAAAAAATCAAATTTCCTGCACACAAATGACTTTCGTTTAATCATTAGTAGAGGAAGCTTATTTTCCTAATCGAATTGATTTTTCTTATCCAACATCAATGCTTCATTCAACTCAATTTCAACCGAACTTCTCATCCATACCCTGAAAAGAAATGATCTGTTCAACCACTTCTGGATGTTCGGAATAAGACATTTGGTCCATATACTGCATTATCCAATTTAGTTTCGTCATCAGGTTTTCTTAAGCAAGTTGTCTCGATATATCATGCTATGTTTCCGTTCTTTACCTTAGGTTAGGTTAGGTTAGGAGTGAGTCACGACCGCAACCAGCAAGGATGGTAAGAGTGCGGCTCAGCCAAACTGGAAACCTGATTCGGTCCGCAGCGGGGCAGGCACAAAGTAAGTGTGCTCTGCTGTTTCATCATTTTCCAAACAGAGGCGACAAACACTGTCTTCTGACAGTCCGATTCAGACAATAGTGACATTTGAGAAAATCTGTTAGGTGCTTTCAAGCTTCAAAGGGTGAATGACCTTGAAGTGAGCCAAACCTGGAAGATTCATGCCATCCAGGTGTTCAATCTTTGTTTGCCAAAGCCTAGCAGTGTGCCTAGGACTGACTGACTGTAACGCCCTAGAAATTATTTGCTTTCCATGATACTCCTCACTTGCTGCACTAGTGATTTTCGAACAGCCACTAGCATTCGTATCCTGCCAAGAACTTACGGTTAGGTGGTTAGCAACAGTCATTGACTCAATGTATCATTAATATGTCTTGGATTAATGTTTATTCACCACACTGTAGGTATGGAAGCATGGTCATCTTGGATACGAAGTGAGAGTTGTCCCATTGATTTGATTTTAGCTTCCAGTACTTGATTGGTGTTGTAAGGGGTGGTGTTGATTTGTTAGATGTCAGACTCTTCTATACAAATATCAGGAACCTCTGCATTCACTCAAGTTCTGAAGGATCGGAGGTGAGTGTTGGTCTTCTTGTCCTCGTTTAGCTGTACTAAAAATAACACATTGGCTAAAAAGTCCCGAGCCGCGTTTTTTTTTTGTTCAAAATTGGGATCAATAAAAGTAGTGTCATTCTTAGCATAATAACTCACAAGTGAAAGCTCCAGGTAAAAATGAAGGACATTCATTTATATAATGCTGAACAACAAAGGGGCCAGACAGACTCCTGGGGGACACCTATTTTGTTCAACTGTGAAGACGACAAGTGAACAGAAGTTTTTGAGTCTGTCCTATGACAGTTTTTTACAGTATGTTCTCTTTCTATGAGATAGGAATGGTAAAATAAAGCGTGTTGAATGCATTAAAAGATCCAGAGCTAGTCGCCTTTATATGTGGATCACGAAATAACAACTCGTCAGCGCAGATCGTGCGCCATCATAAAGGTTGTACATTAAAAAGACCGTACGGCACGATGATATTTTGAAAGCGGTCATTAAATTATTATGGGCCAATAATTGAAAGATAATTCGAAAATACGCTTCTCGTCGCGGGTACGCGCTTTGCTGGAATTAAATTCGTCTGATAGTTGCCGTGAATCATTGATTTCGATGAACGTGTGAGAGTTATTGTAGAATGCTTCACATTCCGAAACATGTGCTGTTTATTACTCTTTTCTATTGCTATGAGCCAGATGTCGAAACTGGTGAAATTTATCTGGATCTGATCAATTGCTTCAAATTTTTATTTGTTATGTTAACCGAAGCTACTGAACCTAAAATCTTGAAATATACAGGTAGGTTCTTTGTATAGCGTAAATAAGCATCAAGAAAGGAAATCTGGAATTTTCACCCCAAGGGGAAAAATAGTGGTTGAAGATTGTATTGAATTTCGTCAGTTTTGAAGTTGAAACCTGAAGTTTTGGACTGATAAAAAAATATTGTATTTGTTTAAAATGGTCTCTCACGAAACTCAATGTGACAAAAAAATTCTACGAGGGCGAAGCCGCGGGCAAGAACTAGTCCTAAATATTTCATTCAATTTCATCAGTTGACTAGTATAATCTTTCCCAGAACTTGGACAACTAGCAAACCCACCACAACTTCCTCATGAGATCTAGGGGAAGATTTACGATTATTGAGCAGTGTATACGAGGAACATGAATATCACGGCAAATTATTTAACAATACAAAGATTTGGAATCCGTTAGGTGTAGATAATCGTGTGAGCGCCTAGCGCATCTCTCGCGTAATTATATTTCTTTGATTTGACCGCGTACCCAGAACGTGTTGCTCTTCGAAGAAGAAGAATATTACTCGAGGAATTTTATGCTAGGCAGTATATGACTTGATTCGGCGCGATGTATTTCAACGGGACTAAACAGAGCTGGGGGTAACATATTTTTAGTCGTATAGAACAGATGTGGGTTGTCTTTTCTTTTGACGATTCTTGCTGTTGATTACTTGAATGAAAAATTTATTTTTTGGTCAACGAAACGTTATTGCTCTTCAGTGTTACTATATTTATTTGTGTTTGAAGGCCGTCGTAGTTTGGAACTGCATCTTAACGTTTCTCCAGCACGAGTGGCTGTCTTATTCAGAGGTTTATTCATCTTCGCCCTTCGTTTTCATTATAAGATATTTCAAGAGAGCCTGAAGCAAACTAGATGATGGAGCTCTTCTAAAAACAATTCTCCGGAGATAAGAAGCCTCCCAATCGGACCACTGGATGAGGATTAATTCGAGACACCTGCAAACGTCATTTCAAAACCACTATTCCAACCAAGCCAAGCAAATAATAGAGCTAAGGAGACATGGCCTATTATAAATGACTTTCGAGGAAAGTGCAACGAGCAGAAATACCAATACCAATAGATGAACTTAATAAATATTATTGTTCAATAGCCGCCACGTTAACTAATAAATCTGACGCACCGTATGATTCCCTTGAGAAATTATGTAATGTAACTTCTCACCAGAAACTAACTTTACACCCTACTAACGTTTGCGAATTAAAGGCAATAATCGCTTCATTTAAAAATAAATCGGCATTTGATAACGACGAATTATCCATGAAAATCTTTGACAATCTTCCTGCTACTGCTCTAAATGCATTAGCGAAGGCAATCAATCATTCATTTCTAACGGGTTCATTTCCCTCGTTCTTAAAAACTTCGATTGTAATCCCTCTTTACAAAGGTGGTGATCTAGAGAATCCCTCGAACTATCGCCCAATTTCTCTTATTCCGTCGTTGGCAAAAATTATTGGAAAACTGGTAAAAATACGTTTAACAGAACATTTGAACTTCGGTAATATAATAAGCTCCAAACAATTTGGATTTCAGTCAAACAAAAATACTCATGATGCCATAATTTCATTTTTATATGAAGTGTATAGTAACATTAATAGACGGGAGATTACAGCAGCAGTCTTTTGCTATTTCTCTGCTCAGGAAACTTTATCTCTATGGTATTGAAGGTATTACTCATAAATGGTTTGCATCTCATCTATAGGGTAGAAGTCAAAGGATTAAATATACAACAGTATCTGATGTTTCTGACATATCTAATGGAGTACCACAAGGATCAGTACTGGGACCTACCCTATTTCTATTCTATATCAATGACTTGACTACCATTGATGTAGAGGGTGAATTTACTTTATTCGCCGACGAAACTACAATATTATGGCGCCATACCAACACAAATGATTTATATAATGCCATTTGCACTGATATTTCCAAACTTTCAGATTGGTGTAAGGCAAATTTATTAGCTTTCAATGTCTCAAAAACTAAAGTTTCATCCTTTACTTGTATTCTTGATAATATTCCTCTAGATTCGAATTCGAATGTAATTGAGAACACGTCATGCAACAAATATCTTGG
>WOGO01001085.1:0-19515 GCA_015342085.1 Leptinotarsa defecta | reverse complement strand
CTCTCCTCGATAGGAAGACTTAACAGATTGTCTCTGGTCTGGATTCCTGGCCATACTGGCCTGGAAGGCAATGAAGCTGCTGACTCTCTTGCAAAGGAGGTTGCTGCAAGCAGCTTTATCGGACCAGAACCTGTCATTGGCATCGCTTTAGGCTTTGCTAAACACACTTAAAACACCTGGATGACAAGAATATGTGTGGACTTCTGGCAGAAACTTCCGATATTGGCTCATTCCAAGGCGTTTATTCACCCTTCGAACCTTGATACCAAACAGATGTTGGACTACAGTAGGAATGAACTACGATGTCTAGCAGACCTTCTTATAGGTCACTGTCATTTGAATCATCATAGGCAGAGACCTGCACTGTCAGAAGACAGTGTTTGTCGCCTCTGTTTGGAAAATGATGAAACAGTAGAGCATACACTTTGTGCCTGCCCCGCTAGGGACCGAATCAGGTTCTCAGAGTTCGGCAGAGCCGTACTCTCACCATCTGAAAGACCACTCACCATAGAAACTAATCGGCTTCGTTAAGAAGCCGGGTTTATTTGGCCGAGTGTGAATAGGTGTGAGCCACAATAAACCCTTGCGGGTTGCGTTAGAGGGTCGAATAGACCCACTCACTTTAGACCTGACCTAACCTAACATTCATCAGTATACAGTTATTCTATTCTTGTTTGCCAGTTTCTCTAGTTCTTTACATCATTTCCAGAACAATCTTGACGTCACTTCTGGGTTCATCAGTGCCCCAAGATCAGCCTGGCTGTCTATGGAAATGATGCTATGCACATTACATTGAGCCCTCAAATCAATGTTCCCTGCGCATTGCAAGATTGCGTAATACACTTCAGCCTGACAGACTGAAGTGTACAAACCGAGAGGGTAACTGAAATAACTGAAATGTAGATTTCTTCCCGTACCATAAATTCCAGCTCTCGTCCTATATTCTCTTCTCGACCCGCTTGTATATCAGGTATGAGTGGGAATGATAGGGAAAGACTTGATTCTCTACCCTGCGCAGTTTAGACATTAAATGTTTGAGTTTGTACCGAACCTTTTGGTGTTAACGTGAGCTGACAACATGTTTGATTTCACATATAGTAAGGAGGCATACTTGAAGACTGGTTGTAAATCAAATTATCTGAAAGAACAATTCGTTCGGTCAGTCACAACTCACCTACAGTGTAGGTTAATGCGATGAGAAATATGTTGTTCGTCGTTCGCTTCAGCTTAGTCCAAGGAATGGTACTCCGAGAGGAATTCAATTTTCAATTATGAGAAATCATCGATTTCATGGTGATTATGGACACTACCTTGCACTGACGAGTGGTCAAATAGTCATAAACCGATCTGAATGCATGTTTCAATAATTAAAAATCAATTCCGGTTCTATCGCCAACAGCATATTCAGAAATTACTTTTGTGAAGAATTCTGCACCGACACCTATGGAATATAATCCAACGCCCTTCGTGGTATTAGCCAGGGGAGTGGTTGTTTTCTGATATGTTCCCGTCCATTAACCTACAGTGTAGGTGAGTTGGGACTGACCTGAATGAATTATTCTTTTATATAATTCAACATACTTGATGTTCGTTCTTCCACAATTTTTGAAATTTCTATTTTGCCCGATCCTATGTAACTCCGTGAGTTTTCCAGTCTGTATTGGCCCACCCTTGCTTCCTTCATTATTTCAAGATGTGAAGGAAAAAAAATCTAGATTTATATAATTTCTTAATTATGGGAGACAAAAAAACAAAACAATTATGAAACAAATGATGTTTTTCTGAAAAAGTACAGAGGTTTTTGGATCGCAAATTCCATTTTTGAAGAGATTTTTTCGAGTTGCTTCATCGGCGTATGATTTCCAGACCTGTTCATTTAATCTTCCTTTCGAAATGATGTCGAAATCGGAAGACAAAAAGTACGGTGACGTAGGTGTAAATCAAAGCGAGGCAAAGAGTCCTTCCCGTTTCGTGGCAAAAATCAGTATTAATGGTGGCAGGACGATAGGAAGAACGGTGCGGATAATTCCTGAGAGACAAGGTGAGCTCTTTATTTCAGTTATCCGCTTGTTAGAGTGTCACATCGCGCCCGCTTGCAAAGTGCCGCTAATGGGCGCTGATAAATGGCCCTCTTGCGAGATTTCGCCGAACTCGTGCCGTCGACACGCCTTCTCAAAACTACTGTTTTCCGTGAATCTGATTATTCGGATTGATTTTCACACATTCCCGTTTCGGGTGTGAGAGACGTGTGAGATAAATGTGAATGTTTCCGTCGCAGTAACGTGAATATAAAATCATAACACTCACAATTTTTATTCCAAGAATAAATAAATAGTTTTCTTATTTTCTAACTGCCCGATGAACATTGTATTTGCCAAATATCGGTCATGCTATGGTTTTCTTGATCTGCAGATAAATTAAAATAGTCCTAAACAATTACGCTCCTAATAATTTATATAATCGTCATCATAATGTCGTTTGCTATTGAATGTAATGGGTAGGCCGTAGATTCAAGGTTCAGCGAAGTTTATTTTCCATAAAATGTCCATAGGTTTTTCTTATTGTGTATGATATGAGTGATATGATATGAGTGAAAAATAGTTATGTGAGAGTATTTTGTTGGACATAATTTGTGGATTTTAAAACGAGCTTCAAATCACTTAACAGCTCTAACAATTTACTCAACCCTAAAATATGACGACATATCGTTGCAATAAGATTTACTGACCTACTCAACAGACAATACAAGTAGATTCGCTATTGCACTGATAATATATAACATAACGTTAAATCAAATAGTTCGAGTTTATAACTTGCAAGGCGTCATCTATTCGAAAATGATTCACTTGGATCGATCATCACTTTCTGGGATTCCGTCCTCCATAAGTTGCGTCAATTTTCATTATTCCAATCATTCAACTTCGACAAGAAAAAACGTCATCTTTCGTGAAGGAACTCGAATCCACAGGACTTGGAAGCCAGTACGAGACTACCAATATGAGTCCGAAACTGCTATTTTCATCTCAAGAACGCAAGCAAAGGAACTGTCAAAGGGATCGCCACTTTCACAGGTTATAGTTATGAAATGATTTGGAATGTTATATACAAAAAGCCCAGAACCTGGTTGAAATGTGTTGACGCCACCTTCCCAGAATGAAACCATGATGTCAATTGAATACCTTTTTGCAGCAACTCAACAGAGCGGAACCATTCATAATATTCCTAATAAAGAAGGGATTTCGAAATGGACAACTATTTCTAAACATAATAATGGAGAGAATTAGTGACCAGAAAGAAACCCTACATTCATAAAACCAACCAAATTCAACAAACACCAATTCACTAATGGTAACATCATTAAAACAGAGAACGGTGGTGCATTCAGCCTCGAAGGAACAGGAAGGAAATTCTCGAAAAGGAACTAGATCACAACAGGAAAGGTCATCAATAGAATGGTTACACTGAAAAGCTGGTGGTATATTCCTTATCAGAAACATAACAGAAGACCTGCAAGAAAGAGAAGCAGTCACAACTATTGCTTTTCTTTCTCAACATTGGAGGACTGTTGAGAACCATAAGAGGAATTGCAGCTTCACAAAAACCAAAACACTGAAGTGCGCCAATTTCTCCGAAAATTGTATTTACTGTATATTATATGAGTACGCCAGGCCATATATCAGTGAAAGCTAAAGGCTGATGAAAGCCTTTATTGGCGAGCACAAGAAAACACACAATCAGAAAATTCAAACTAGCCGGGCATGTTTCTACCAACTTACATAACATCAAGTGCTCCAAATTTGTAATCATTCACAGGGAGAAACACTGGTTTTCAAACAAGTTGCATGTATGTTGAACAACGATAAATTGGTAGGTATCTGCAATGTATGGAAACTTTTATTGAAGAGCAAAAACAGAAAGTGAACGAATCTTGATTGTCAAGTGATGCCGAAGTTTAGCTTCGCTAAAAATCGCCTTGCAGAGCTTTGAGTCTTCTGTTGACCTCACAGATGACATCTCTGTGATGGGAGGTGCATTGAATTCGTGGTTTAGCCAGGCACTACTGATAGTACCTAGGGAGGGACGAAACAGCGCTGTCTTATGTTGTATAGCGAATGTTTTGTTTTTGGGGTTTCATCTCTGCTGGTCCATTGTTTGTTCAAGAACATTATTCTTCAGAAGCTTATAAGTCACAAACACGAAGGGGTATTTCATAATGATATGAAGAAAATGGGTCATGATATCAAGGTGAGTGAATCCTTAAGTGTTTCAAAACAAAAACATTGAAAAGAAAACCCCTGTGATATTTAAAAGCTTGATGATGTTAGTATATTAATATTTTGCAGCCGTACAGTGCGTCTAAATCAATAATATTTGTTACATCATAAAACATTTTACTACTTCTACTCCTGAAGGGAAGCGGTAAATGAATGAGGCTGACTTTGCAATGGTGATACAGTTGAAAAAATCAACTCATTTATTTGGAGTGCGGCAAAGCATCAGCAGCATTGCGACATGTGAATAAACGGGGAACATTTAAAATTTAAATTGATGTAATGAGATGGAAATTGGACCAGAAACAGCGAGAAATTACCGAGAGGAGCCTACTTTAATTAAACTGATAATTAAAAAGATCTGATCTGATTTCTGCGGCGAAAGTCAAGATTTGTATGCAATTCTTGCTCTTATTCGGTAAACGGCTTGGGGTAGGTAGGGTAGGCGTAGGTTATATCTAATGAACCTGAAAAGATACAATTTTATTTACAACTTTCACAACTATTTACCTGTACATTTTTAACACTCTTGAGTATTGAGGACAACGACACAAAGGTTGAAATTGAAATGAGGGATTTTTGGAATTGTTATCGATGAAAACTTACTGTGGAATGAACATGCTGAATGCTTTGAAATACAATTCAAGGTCGCTTTTAAAGTAATTTTTATTTTTCATGAAAATCTTCAGCGTTACTCAAATGAAAACACTAATTATGGTTCCACCCCAGCTTTGAATTTCAGATGTCATCAACATTCTATTTATTCAATACCAGATCTAGACTTAAGTGAATTCATGATCAATAACCTTTTTTTTCTAAACTATTCGTATGTTCCCTTCCTGCGATATTCTCTGATTATTCGTAGAAACGAGATGAATTTGAGTTTACAGAATTAACGATGAAGGTTCAATCATTGTTGACAACTGACAAATTGAAGTCTCATTGATAGTTTTGTGATTAATAGGGTCATTTAGATAGTTACTGTACTGGTTGAAGTTGATATCTCAAATAGACAGACATTAAAGTATTCTTTCCTGAAGGTCTTCTGAAAAACCTTTGTGCCTTGAAAAAATGATACTTACTAGGTGTGAATGAATAGTATATATTGTAGGAATAAATCACCCGATGAGTAATATTTTGTCGAGCCACCGTCGGTCATGGGAAACCGCCTGTCAATATGAGATGCCGAGTTCGTCACGGGGTTCCGAAACGTGTAGTTTTTGCGCCAAGATGGGTCACAGTGTTTCGAATTGTTTTACCAAGACTGCAGTTGAGAGGGGGCGCAATGTTGATCTCTGTGCAGCTGTTCAGGAGACTGTGGGTTCAGCAAAGTCGTTATTAATGGCCACCAATTCATTCCTTTGTAAGTGAAGTTATTCAATGTAGCATAATCTCAAAAGGCCCCACGAATGTCACGATTGAGGCTTCTAAAAAATTCACTAATTATACAAACATTTCTGGTATTGATTTACCAGTGAGTTATGACTTTATTGCCGATGATTATCTTGATCACGATATTTTAATTGGAGGCAATACTTTTGAAGATCAAAGCTTCATAACAATAACATATTATACAGGAACTCGTATCATATGTCGCAAGTGACCAGGCATTCATAGAATGGGCTTGTTTTATGCTATTGAAAATGCTACTGGTTTGATTATAGACTGATCGAGTGAGGGGTATATTATACTCATCAAGCCTAATTGGTCCCAAGATCTCTTTATATATACAGGAAAAAAAAACAATTTAAAAAGCAAGAATTTAAATTGGCTGCGTGTCTGTTGACCAATAAAATTGCTGCTGCTTGTTAGGAAAAAATATGGCTCTTTTCGAGTGTGCGTAGATTTTCGCGAACTCAACCGCTTGGCAATTAAAGATCGCTTTCTTCTGCTACTCATCGATGACCAGTTGGACAGACTGGGCAAAAGACGTCTCCACATCTTTGAATGCTGCTTCTGGTTTCCATCGGATACTCATCGAGGAGGGATCCATTCATAGGACTGCATTAGTTGCGTCGGGAGGCTACTTGAAATATCTGCAGATGTCATTTGGGCTTGCCAGTGCACCGGCTGTGTTTCAGAAAGCGATTGGCCTTGCCCTCGGTGATCTGAAGAGATTCAGAGTTTATACAGAAACTGGAGGATGGTAATCTAGATAAGAACCAGTATATTGGGGGGTACGAGGTGTTATATCACAAATACACCAGTGCAGATGGAGCAGTTGATTTGCAATGGTTTGTTCCCAGACGGAGTCTTTTAGGCCTCCTTCGCATATTTAATGATGAAAAATATCGTGGTGGATGCGAGAGGGCATGCTAGTCGATTGCTGAACATTTTTGGTTTCCACGAATTAGTCTAATCAACAAGTTCAAAAACATGAAAAACAGAAATGAAGATTCTGAAAATATGAGCAATAGCTCATTGTATTCGAAATCAGCTCTAGAAAAATGGTTTTGAAGAATTTTGGTGCAGGTAAAAAATTGCAATTGTTATTAACAAATGAAAAGAGAAATGAAAATTTCAATATTTTTTACCACTTTTATTTGTAATTAACGTTACTGTAGTTTCGTCCTATTTGGACATTTTTAAACTTATACAATAAACAGTTTATGATGGCTACATCGCTCAACAGAAGATTTCCTGCTAATGCGTCGCGGCTTTCAGAAGCACATCAGCGAAAGCAGCTACAAATTCCTTGCTGGGCCCTATGACGAAGTGGATAGTTTGACAAATGATCAGTATGAAATCAAGAAAGTTGGCACTAATATTATCACCAAAGCAGCCAAGGAACAGGTTAGACCATGGTCTACACAGTGATGTTTAAGTGTTGACCTGAAGGAGATTTTAGAGTTTTTGGAGTCAGCTTGTGGCTCAGAGGTAAAGATGAATCTTCTGTTTCTGTTTTTTGGTCTCTACTCCGCTAGTAATAGAGCCAGGTGAAGCCTGAGGTCTTTACATGTTTTTAATGAAATTCGTTCTTGGTCCCTACTCCGCTAGTGATAGAGCCAGGTGACGGCTGAGATATTTCCATATTTTAAATAAAATTCGTTTTTGGTTTCTAGTCCGCTAGTTGTACAGCCACCAGGGAAGGCTAAGGACATATTTCAAATGAAATTCGTTTTTGATCTCTACTCCGCTCGTGATAGAGCCAGGTGAAGGCTGAGGTCTCCACATGTTTTTCACAGATTCTTCTTCGAGTGGAAAAGGTGTCGAGAGCGTCGCCCTTGTCATGAAGGCCGTGTAGAATTCATTACCCTATGAAGAACATTTTGTCGAGCCGCCGCCGCGCCGGTCATGGGAAGCTGAGATTTCGAATCACAATTGAGATATCGAAAGGTTTTTTTTGGGATGATTCAATGGAATATCATTCAGAAGAGTATGCATTCATTCTGTGTTTCTCCGTACTCGGATACGGAAGTCGCTCACGTTTACTCGTTGTATGTGATTTATTTTATGTACAAGGGAATGAAGGGTGTTTTTCAAAGGGCAACCAGTGTTTGTTTTTATCAATAATTCACCTGGGTTTTAGATGAGAATAGATGTGGTTTTTCTCAAATCATTTGGAGAACACAGACCATACATTTCGAGAAAGTATCGTGGAAGTCAAGGAATACCGTTTCATATTTTGATCATGTTTATGAGTAACTATAAATGATTTACATCTCTACATGTTTTTTGTAGTGCAATTGTAGTGCAATTGTCAAGTCATGACCCTCATGCTCCTTGTTCTTGCTTGAAAAGAAGGAAGCATACTTCACTTAGATGTTGCTTAGTCCCACAATAGTTATGGAACTATTGCCCGAAGAGGAATTACTGATAATCACTTGAAAAAACCGGAAATGACCTATAATAATAATTTACAAAAAATAAATTACCTGCTCACCTGGAAAACATTTCGGTGAGCCGCAATTATGGACATTCAGGTGTCTTCATCATCAGAGTATATAAAATTCAAATTCAGGAGTTATCGCGAGAAAATAAATACGGTCTGATAAACGGATACGACAGTCATGATAGAGAAATGTCAATATCGGTTTTGTTTGAATTTCAATAACGGACGTTATCATTAGTTACTAATTGGAGTATCCGGATTCGTTCAAGGAGATGCTTTGAGATTATGTCGTAGTTAGTATAAAATATAAACCTTGATCTTATTTTATATAGCCATACCAACAGGTAGCTCCATCCATACAAAAACGTTTCAAATTGTCGACAATGTTCCAGAACATTCTATGACACTCGAGACTGTTCTGGAATGTTCAACAATGACTTGAGATATTTTTCAAAATGTTCCTGACTATTTGAAAACATTCCACAATATTTAGATATATTCTGGAACAGTGGGGAATGCTATTGAATATTTTCAAATGATCGACAGTGTTTTCGTAATTTCTTGAGGACGAAACTTTTATACCTTCAAAAGCAACTCCATGAGTATATGGAAACCTGCTTGGAAAAATGATAGTAGGCTATCACACCATATCACATATCACAGTATTCAGTTCACACCAATATATAACACTAGATACATCGAAAAACCATAAGAAAATATTTAAAGTCAAACCAAAAATTTCGAACTTTCCTTCGCTCCATTATGTATGCTGAAATTCCTCTTGGACTCAAGTAAGTACTTACCACTATACAAATTTGAAAATCAACTCAAAAAGTAGCTTCTCACCATTCCTTTCCATTATATAAAAAAGATTTTGAATAGAAGTCTGTTGTGAATTTCAATATTTAAGATAGCTTATCTCAAACTCAGAAGTTTGAGATAAGCATTGACATATATCCTGACATATATCCATAATTGCAAAAATTCGTACACTGCCTGGATCAAAATATTCATCCTGTGGATCTATCATATTTATTCACCTGTAATGCTTGTACATAATCGTTTATGAATTTAGGTCAACAAATGAGTATAATTATCATTAGAATCATCACTATTATTATCATCATTCCCATATCAGAATTACAAATCAGTTCGTTAAGATAGTATTTCAGATTAGGACCTGTACAAACAGACCAATGGAATGCACATCAACCTGACATCGAGTCCATAAAAGCAGCGACAAGTACAACGTACTTACATAACTTCTTATCCTCTAGCAGACCGGTTGAAATGTCCGCAATTACAGACAGGAATCTCGAAAAAATATGAAAGGGAGTTCCTCGGCCCACGTCTTATGGAAATGCACCTCATAATTTCGAGAAGACACCTCGTAGGTGTCACGCGACGGTCCTGCTGAGAGGACAGGCACACAATCTGCGAGATTGAAATGGCTTTTTCTCCCGCGGTTAGAGTCGTTAAAAGTTGTGGCGCTTATCCGATGCTGCGGTACGCCTGTCTTGACAAATATGTCACTTTGACTTACAGGAGGAACCAAGAAATGTCATAATAATAAATATAATATTTAAGGTCTGCATTTTCCACACAAAATAAATACAATTCTTTCCCAATGATTGATCAAAATTTGTAAAAAGGAGGCGCCAAAATGAAAAATATTACATATTAACCAAAGGGAAACTTTACCTACCTTTTCATAAGGTATCACTTCCAAAAAGTATAAAACGTAGTCGAAATGAATATGAACATGTCTAATAATGAGAAAACCAGTCTTGATACAGGTAGATACGTGCTTTCCATATGAGGTCCTTCTCCATAATTAGACCTGGATTCCTAGCAAATTCAGAAAATTTCATGACGGTCAACAAGTTGATATATTGGGAGCAACATTTAAGCTCAATTTTGCCGTTTCAAAAGTGAAAAAGTTATATTATCCGCATTTGTTTTAATGAATGCTTCTTGGAGTTCTGAATGTAACGTGGTATATAATAGTGGTCCCGAAGTATTGAGGTACTCTAAAAGATAACTCTATGAACAGTGAAATAGAACTGTCATTTCCAACGTCTTAAACTCTATAAAAATGTGGGTGTTACTTCCTGATAAAAGAAACATTTTCTCACAGAACCATTTTCCCACAGAACCATTTTCTCATAGAACCATTTTCTCATAGAACCAATGGATAATATTGATTTCATCATTATTTTTTCGGAAAGTGTAAAGGTCTATCGTGTTCTTACGTAAGCAATCCGTATAAATAGCGTAGCAGGTGAAAATCGTACGAATAACTATAATCACGAATTATGGCGAAGGAGTAGGTCAAACACCTTTTTGTTATAGGTATTATCTTGTGTTATGCTGGGCCATTGTATGTTATTATTTTTCTAAAATTAAGAATCGAAATTTCTATTTCAAAAACGTTTGTAGTTCTCAGAACAAGTTCAGCATTTGAATGCATACCTGGAACATGGACAGTTTAGGATCGCCTACACTTTGAATCCTGGGAATCCTAGGACTAGGCGTAGGTTCAGATACCAATAAGTCTGATATAATTTGTATCATGAAAATTAGAAAAACTACGTGAAAGGTATATTGGAGACGTATCAGGTGCTAACAGATCCAGTACATGAGAAACAATATGCGCATGGATACCTACTTCAAGAATTGATTCGAATTAGTTTATGACTAACAGTAAAGGACTGTGCACATGTATTCAAATGCTTACATCTAACAGCATGAAGAGCAACCAGCATATACAGGGTGTAAATAAATAAGTGGAAAATATTTAAGGAGGTGATTTACAGTATTTGGTTCATCGTTCTCCTTTTCGGGATGTATAGGACTTAAGAAACCGCATCACCGCAATTCAGTTCTCGAAATGAAAGAGTTCTTAAACAGTGAAGTATGAGGTGTACTGAGTTGAATCTCAAAACGATGAGCAGCCACAGTCCGTCGCGTATTTCTGATATGTACTGGTCTTGGTGGAATCAAATGTGCAAAGTTACTCGAACACTTCCCGTGGAAGTATTAATAGAAGATAGACAAATCCCCAACCTTTTTTGATGTTCCAGACTATCAAGGTTGCAAGTGATGTTTGCGTCTCCAATCAGGCGGTTAGCTCGTTTCTGGATGGAATCCAGCAGCTTCAGGTATGTTTGGTGGTGGAACTCCATACATGAGAACAATACTCCAAAGAAAGTCTTATCTGAGCTTTATGAAGAATCAAAAGTTGCTGAGGTGTGTACAGTTTTCTGGTTCGGAACAGTGTTCCAAACTATTGAGAAGCAGTCTGTGCAATACCAGCGACTAACGGTATAAATGAAAAATACCACTGAAACTTTCATGTTAAACTTTCCAAAATACGTTTTAATCCGTAAATGTATCTTGGTTCATACGGAAGAACAATGAACTTTGAATCCATGTCGAAGACTATTCCCAAATTTAGGTTTCCTAACTAACTCCCCTACAATATCAGAAGAATACCTGTTGCTTTCAGCCATGTCCCTGATAACCGTATGAATGTTTATATACCATCATCGTGATAAGAGCAGAATTGTCTCTTTCGATGATATATAGCCGTAGTGATTTGAAAGAAATGGTGCTGCGTCTTTTTGAACTTATGTGCTGGTGAGGAAATAAAGATATATAATGATATCTATTGCAATTTCGTTATTAATGTTTGGAGTACTGGTAATTCAATGTTTATTCATGTGGAAGTAGTTATGTTGCGGGGGTTTCGTCCTCCATTTTGTTGTGCTTGATGTACACATCTTTGTGAAGAGTATTCATTAAAGTAATTTTCTTGTTTCTCTTCTTTGAAAGTTCCCTCAATTTTCAGTTTGATGGTAGAGTATGAAGCCAAAAGGTTTTCCTTAATTAGAGTATTATATTAGGTACCTCATCTGTGAATGCTGCTCTGTATGCAGAGCCGCTTTTTTATCTCTCTAATTTTTCGTAGTGAGTACGGCGCTAAAAGTATTTTTTGCCGACCGAAATCTGTTTACACCATCACTTCCTCCTTGCTCGGCCGGTTGCCGTCTTGATGTTGTTGTTTCTCTCGCTCCCTGCCTTTTTCAAATCCTGCAATTAATCACTTTCTTCCGCGTCCTGACATTTCATTAGCCCTTCTTTCTCTACCCTATTCAATTAACATTCGAGACTTTGGAATTTTAATAATCGAATTAAATGTTTAGAGGAAAATTAAGACCGTTCTTGGTATGGTTTGGTTACAAAACAACTTTTCCCGGACAGGCAATTTTAATTGTTGCTTTTAATGAAAAAACAAGAACTGAGATTCCAATTATGGCGATAATACAAAAAAAAATATCCATTTTTTTATGAATCTCGTCGAGTTTTTTATATTTTTTCTGCCACTGTGTTCGGAATTGAATTCATAAATTACATTATCAATTATTCAGTAGAGCCATGAAGGAAAATCACTCGAAACGAGGGAAAACCTAGTTTGAGCATTTATAATTTCCAAAAAAATCTAAATAAAGCGTTTACAACCAATTCGAGCATACATTTTCAAAATTACAAAGATAAGAGTTTGGTAAACTACTTTTAGAAATATGAAACTACGAAATTTGAAATTGTGACAATTAGTGATTCGTATTGAAGCCAATTCAATTCCTTCGTCAACATGAGGATTCCCCTCCAAGCCTCGAAAAGGGAAGCCATGCTCCACAAATATTTGAAAATTAAGTCAAAAACAATTATAATCCAAGTATTCGACTAATAAAATTGAATGAAATTTAATACTTCCTACTTGCAAAAGCCAATCTATCAAGGAAGAAAATAGAGAAAGTATTTTGAAGCAGAGTTCGGATTTCCAAAGGCCAGTCCCGATAATTTTCATCAAATTGGTTCATCACTTCATACGTTTGTTTGAAGGTGGTTGACAATGTTTCGTGTTGTATTTCATCAGTTCGGACTTCCATTGTCTAATATGATATAAATTGATTTGAAATCCCTGAAAGCATCTGTAGAAAATTAAAAAGATTAGCTGATTATTAGTGATTATATGAATTAGCGATTATATTAAGCAAAAAAACTGAAATAATAATAAAACATTGAATTATCAACACGAGATGAGAATAAAAAATAAATATTAAAAAAAAAGAAAATTAAAAATCAAAAGATTTCAAGCCAAGTTACTTCACGACGTTTCGATTATTGGTATCCACAATCGTGTTTGGGTGATAACTAGACTTATTTCTCCGATATCTAACTATTTATTTATAGATCATTCGAGTGTTTTCACCAATCCCCTCTTCCCTCTCTCCGCTTCATCGGTTTTAGCAAGAGCTGAACGTTTGGCGGGAGTTGGTCGTGTTCTGCTTGATTGAAGGTTGCCATATGTTGTGTATCTCTACTCTAGCTTGGCTAAATGTGTTGTTGCGGCTTCTTTAAATTTTCTCACAAACCAGTGTTCCTCCTTGTGGCTTGAGATCACTTGATGTTATGTTGATGAGTCCAAACATGCTCTGCTATTCCGGATTTCCTGACTTCTCCTCGCTGTGTGTGTTTCTTCTTGTGCTCGGCAATGCAAATTTCCAATGGCCTCTTAGTTTCACCGATGTATGATTCCCATAAAATGTAATTCTTAGGATTGCAGTCCGCGTTTTGTGGCCCGGATTCCGTGACGCTGCTACGGATAGTGTTCCCAGATCTGCAGCAGGTTCTGATGTTATACTTGGACCCAATTCTTCTCATCCTTTCTGACAATCCTCTGATGTAAGAAAGTGCAAGTACTGGTTGTGGCGGCTTCTTTTCCTTGTGAGACTCTTGCTGTCTTCTAGTTAAAGTCTGTTCCACCATCACTTTGGAGTAACCATATCGTTGAAGGTCATTTTTGATGATGCCTAGTTCCTTTTGGAGCCCTTCCTTTGTGGTACAGAACTGGAAAGCATCGTTTCCTAGGATAATTCTTCTCTAAGTCGATTGATGGTATATGGTTTTTTGGTTCAGATACTGTTTCGTGTAAGTGGGTTTACGGTATACAAATGTTTCCCATTTAGTGTCGGTCCTCATCACCAATATGTCTAAGAATGACAATTCGTTGTAGATTTCCTATTCCATAGTGGAAGTGATGGAAGGACTTACGTTGTTGATGTGCTTCTGTAAGATGTCTTTTTTTGCATTCCTATGGTTTCATATTGTGAAGGTGTCATTCACGTATCTCAACCAAACTCGGGGCTTCAATGGCCTTGATATTATTTTCGAAATTTCCCTAGCTAGACGTCACTATAGAAACTATGAACGTGCACTTTTGAAATCAGTAACGTTATTTTACCAGGCGTATATGCATATTTTTCTTTCTTAATGAAGAGGTTTTTCAACGATAAACCTTGGTTCAACAGAAGTTGTCATGGACATCAGGTGCTGTTCTGTCTTGTATTTCTGTAAGGTCCAGAACATTTGGTATATCTGTTTGAAATCGTTACAAATATCTTTGATGGTTTTTTCTGATACCTGGCATTTTCATTAACCAGTTACTGAGAAACTCTAACTCTCCAATAGTGGACTCTTTCGAATACCTAACCCTGTCTTGGAAATTTGAACGAAGATGTTCCTTTTTTTTTCTTTTTTCTGTCTCACATTGGATTGTAATGAAAAGCAGAAAGACAGAAAAGCTGCATCGTTCTTATTTCAAGTGAGTGAGGTATAGTGATTATGTCTTTCAATCCAAAGCAAGCATTTAGGATTCTGATATTCTGAAGACGCCAACTTGGCTGATAAAACGTGCGTTTGAAAGAGTGTTGCAGTTCTCGTGTTTGAGAGCAGAGCTTTTTTTGAATTGAATTTACGCCAGAGGCTCCAGTTCTATCTTTCATATCATCCCAATGTTCATTCATACCAATAGTTACCAAAAAACAGTAAGAAAGTAATTATGAAAAGGAACATGTGACAAAAACGTATGGACACATAATATATATTATTTTATTAAATTCCATCGTTCAAAATGAAATATTTTTAAATGATCCCAATGGAGATAAGCTTCATGAAGTTCATGTATAAGGGTATGAAATCAACCATTTTGAATAAGTATCTATAATAATGTATGAATAGTTTTCATACATTAATAAATTACAATACATACATAATTATGTATTGACCAGACCTTAAATCTAGTGACAATCAATTTCCATATAACATTTTAAATCATTTCAGGAGTTGTTCATGGAGATGATTTGAGCTACTTACTCTACGATTCAATTAATTTTCCATTATTCAAGAAAAATTCACCGAAGTCTGAAGTTGATATGATTGATAAACTGACAACAATATTTGCTAACTTTGCTAGAACTGGGTAAGGAATACTATGTATACATACCCACACGCACACAATATTTAATGTTATATTACCACAAATTTCGAACAATAAATTTATTACTATCTGAGGAAATTTTTGTGTATCCAGAATTATGTAGCCATTGAATCTAAAACTATTGTATAGTAAGAAACACAGGACAGTTTTTATAATAAGGATGAATTTCATACAAGTTTATACAATTCAATAACGTGGTCGGTTGATTAAATTTTATTGAAGCACATTTTACAAAAAATTATAGACAATAATGTACATTAGATAACAGGTAATAACTCGAAATAAAACACCACAAACTACCAAACTGTGGGTGGTAACTAATTTACAAACTCAAGAAATCGATTGGGTATATGTCATCCAAGTATACTATTATCTCAATCACCTGAAAGCTACAAAAATCTCAAGTCATTTGAATTTGAATTAGCTGTTTAGGTAAAAAAGAGCTTCTACTCAATTGAAGAATATTGTCTTCTGTACTGCCTGAATATCTGTAATACTTAATTTGCTGGATGATCACGTTTCAATGTCTACTTATTTTTACATAATTTGTTATTGCTGTATGTATGTTTCATCAATATTATGTATTTAACACGTATTTTGGTTCTTAACTTTATAACATACATTGTTCAAAAACAACAATAACATATATTCGATTCAACAGGAGTTTCAAAACAATGTGTTAGGTACAAGAATCTCACTTCTGTTTAATTTACTTTCCGGAATATTGATTTTATGTTGAACTATAATATTCATGCATCAATTTCATTACTTCAAACGATAATTTTCTGAATTGACCTGTTTAAAAATGAAAGGAAAAGAGAACATTAGAAAAAACCATTGTGTATGAAGAACAATAAATATTTATTTGTTATAGTAATCCAATTCCACACGTGAATGAGAAACTGGATGAAGTGAAATGGGAACGTTTTACACTGGAGTCTCAAAAGTATTTGGATATTGGCAACAAGCTGACCATCAAGGAAAAGTTGTACGAAAAACGAATCGAATTTTGGGAAAATCTGTATCCTTTACGATTGTACACAGGACACAAATGATGGATAAATCATATATGAATTGAATAAAAATAAAGTAATTATTTCAACTTTTTTTTTCAATAAATAACAATGATGAAAAAATTACAAAGTATCTACATATTTTTCTGATGAAGTGATACATGAGCTTTGAGCTGAAGAAATAAAGTTATCAAACAACTGTTCACATTCAAATTTCAGTGAATTGGTGTTTCTTGAATTATTCAACAATAAACAGGGTTCTCAGTAGAAGTAGAAGTAGAAATTAATTATAAAATGAAATATAAGAAGAATGTTTATCGAATTTTGATTCAGTATCAGAAAAACAGTTTTTGATTAAATTATCATTTGGTAATGAGGAAACTTCAAAAACATCCTGATAATAAAACATTATTCAATTGATGGAATACGAATATGGTAATGAATAAATATTATTAAAAAAACAACTTTTATATTCCACGCATTCACTTGATACCCTGTTTACTGTGGAGAATATTTATATGTGCTATGTATTTTTATCTGATAGTTTTACTCGAAACATTTTTTGATAATTTCACTCCTCCATCTCAACTTCTAGTAGATAGTAGTTCAATGTGGCACACATTGTATCTGACTTTTTCCTTGTGCCACCATTTCGTATGCCTCACTGGAGAATCTGTGATAAATAAACCAATAGGAAAACCTTATATAGCAAATTTTATTAAAAAATTTGAGAAGGAATGGTTTAATGATGGAGAAAGCTCCCTCAAGTTGTCTAATGAGTTCAGAGATTCATAGTTCTGAAACAGTCCTAACTATTATACTTTTGCTGCTGGTAAAATTGTGATATTCATTCGGGTTTGTAGGTCGTCGTAGTTTGGAACTGTATCCTAACGTTTCGCCAGCACGAGTGGCTGGCTCCTTCAGAGATTTACTCATCTTGATGGTTCACCGATGACTGGTGATTTCTAGTTCGTAGGTTGTATTTATGTTGACTCAGTTAGCCCGCCTTTCTTGTTGATGCGTTTCTATTGGCTGAAGTGCTATCACCTGTTGATGACGTGACGTTGCATTGCACTGTTGCCACTTCAGCATCCTTTGGTATGGGATTTCAAATCCAGTTAAGGGTAACCGTCTCCTATTTTCTGTTGTAGTTTTTCGTATATTTATTGATTTCTATGGTTTCCCGTACAAGCCGACTGTGGTATCCATGATCGGGGGCAAGTAGTTTCATATCTTCAAACAGTATCGTGTGATTTCACTAAGCGCGTGTTCCGCTACTGCCGATTTTTTCATTTGATCTAATCTACAGTTTCACCGATGTTCATTCAGCTTGGTACTCATGCATCTTTTGGTGGTACCGATATAAACTTTTCCTCAGGTGCACGGTATACGATATACCCTCGCAGCTGATAGTGGATCTCTTTTGTCTTTCGCAAATCTCAAGCTTTGTTGTATTTTCCTGGTGGGCTTGAACACTGTTTTTATATTATACTTAGATTAGATTTTTCCGATTCTGTTTGTCTTCATGTTGAACTCGATGCTAGGGTGTTGAGCATTTATGTGGTCTAGAAATAGGTTCAGTCTTTCCCTCCCATGTCTCCAGATAACGAAGGTGTCATCCACGTATCGTAGCCGACTGGTTAGTTTGAGAAGAAGGCAAACTCTCCATGAAGGAGTTGGCTATAACTGGGCTGAGTGGACTTCCCATCGCTATACCGTTTAATTGCTCATATAAATATCCTCTTCATTGAAAGTAACTTCCCGTGAGGCAGGCCTTGAAGAGTCAGACAATATCACTAGAAAACAGGATGGCTATTTTTCTCTAAGAATCTTCCAGCGGGACATTGTTGAACAAGGACACAACGTCGAAACTGACCAGAATATCATTCTGCTCCAAGATTATATTCCTAATTTGTTCCACAAAGTCTGTCAAATACTTGATGTACGAGGTGGTTTTTCCAATATGAGGCTGGAGGAGCGATGCTAGGTGTTTTGACAAGTAATACTATGGGTCTCAACGGAACTTCTTTTTTGTGTATCTTCGGAAGACCGTAGAGTCTTGGCGGGACGGTTTTTATTTTCGAAATGGTCTTTTGAGTGGTTTACGACAATGATGGTGATTTTATGAATCGTTTCGTATTCCGCAACCTCAATTGTGTTGGGTCTCTTTTGAGCTTGCGGTATCTAGACGGGTGAAGAAGTTCTTCAACTTTTTCGATGTATTCTTCTGTTTTCAAAAGCACTGTGGCATTTCCCTTCGCTGGTAGAATGATGATCTCTGCATCCGAGTTCCGGTTTTTTTAATCAAACACCAAAATGCAACATACCCAAAAGAGAAATTGTGGCTTTGAAAAACCTGAACTCGGATGAGGAGATCATCATTCTACCACCTGACAATGGAAATAAAATGCCTCGGTGCTTTTGAAAACAGAAAAATACATCGAAAAAGTTGAAGAACTTCTTGACCCGTCCAGCTACCGCAAGTTGAAAAGAGACCCAACGCAATCAAGATTGCGGAATACGAACCGTCTCATAAAATCATCACCATTGTCGGAAACCACTCAGGAGACCATTATAAGAACAGAAGAAGGCTCTATGGTCTTCCGAAGATACACAAAAAAGAAGTTTCGTTTAGACCCGTAGTGAGTGCACTGGGTTCGGCTACTTAAAACTTGTTAAAACACTTAGTTACACTCCTCCAGCTTCATGTTGGAAAAACAACCTCGTACGTCAAGGATTCAGCATACTTTGTGGGAAAAATTGAAAATATAACCTTGGAGCCAAGTGATATTCTGTTCAGTTTCGACGTTGTGTCTTTGTTCATCAATGTCCCGTTGAAAGATTCTTTGAGAGAGATAGCCAACTTGTTTCCTAGTGATATTGTCGGACTGTTCAAGGCCTGCCTTACGGGAAGTTACTTCCAATGGAGAGGAGATTTCTATGAGCAATTAGACGGAGTAGCGATGGGAAGTCTACTCAGCCCAGTGATAGCCAACTTCTTCATGGAGAAATTTGAGAAGAAGGCAATCGACGCTTTCGATTTCAAACCAACC
Source organism: Leptinotarsa defecta (assembly GCA_015342085.1). Lineage (NCBI taxonomy): Eukaryota > Metazoa > Arthropoda > Insecta > Coleoptera > Chrysomelidae > Leptinotarsa > Leptinotarsa defecta. Next base: position 4 of record WOGO01001085.1, on the reverse strand, counting down.
ATTT